>CABHPR010155183.1:59254-81669 GCA_902168415.1 Peromyscus melanophrys
TCTCTTCTCTTCTCTTCTCTTCTCTTCTCTTCTCTTCTCTTCTCTTCTCTTCTCTTCTCTTCTCTTCATGTCATCTATTATTTATTATTATTCCCCCTACCTCCGTTTTTTTACATTCTCCATGTGAATAGCAATAGAAAATAAAACACTGACTGTCCTTTAAATTATTTTCAGAATTTGTCCTTTGCTTATATATGTTTTATGGTGGAAAATTTATTCATTATTGAAGCAAAGTACTAACTTTTGCCTGAGCAATTTTGATTCAGTATCTGTTGAACTTTGTTTCTTTTATTGCCTTACCAATATTTTATTTAAATTATTCAGGACTCAGAAAGAAATATATCTATTATTCAAATTTGCTTTAGAAGTTGTAGACTCTTAGATGTTAGAAGTAAATGGCTAATTATACTTCATTCTAATTATAATCAATTACATTTCATGTTTATATTACAAAATAATTACAATTAGTATTACAGTATGTCTAATTTCAGTACTAATATTTACTTTTGCTTGAAAAGTGTTGTAGACTATATTACATTTTGTAGGAACTAATTGTTCATGAGTAATCTTTTATTTTTGTGGATACACTTCCACAGAAATACATGGTGTAGCTAAGAACTCATGAGTGTTTCTCCTGTATTCACTTTCCAAGTTCCAGAATTATAGGTAATTCTATTAGAAGGTTTTTTTTCAGAAAACTGCTAAAATAAAATATAATAACATCTATCATTATTTCATTCATTCACAGTCTTCTTCATGAAAAAGTTATTTTCTGGAATTCTGATATAGGGAGATGTACATTAATAATTAAATGACAAACAAAAGATATGAAATATTAACAAAACATAAAGATAATATGGTTCCACAGGCAAATACATTTAATGTAGTCTGAGCTTGCTCTAAAATTCATATTAGAACAAACACAGGTTTTGAAAATGAAAATAAAGTGTTGAATTAGCATTCATTAGCCTTTGTTTATTGTTTTTATTTTTTTTAAATGAAGTGTATACTGTACATAGAACTTTTGGGTTCATAAGGCCTTCAGCCTCTCCAGTATCTAGAACTCCAGGTGCAGCCCACTATGTCTAGCCAATGCTAGCTGACTTGAAATGATGAAGTTAGCAGCATATGTATCCATGAGCAAACTGCATTCTATTTTTTACTTTTATTTTTTGACAACTTTGTACATGTATGTAATGTATTCTGATTACACCTACATCCTCTCCTGTCTCCTCCCCATGCCTATCATTATTTCCTCCTCTCAATTTGTTTGTTTCCTGCATTCATGACCTTTGGTTTTGTTTGTGACCTATTTAGTTTAAGCAAGACCTTCTGTGTGACCACTGGATTAGGACAATTCATTTGAGCCCAAGAGCATAACAAAGGTGATGATTTTTTTTCCCTGTGTCTATTTGTAAGAAATAACTTAGTAGTGAGGTATGGTCCAGATTTAAATTGAGGAAAGATACTGGGGGATAAAATTCAACTTGAACCAAGTGGATACATGTAGAGGTGATAAAACATATTATGAAGCTCTCTCTGACTCTAGGACTAGTCAGTAGCATATTTAGCTTCTGTACATCATGAATCTATGAAATCTTAAAAAATTAAAGCTTCTAATGCTGAGATTATGTATTTGGCATCCAGTTCAGATATTGTCATAGATGTGGAGAGAAGATCCTAGTGAATTCTGTTGATCTGAACCACATTAGAAGGTCTTGAATTCTCCCATGCCTGTGGAAAGTTCTACTAGTTATGAACTTTATTTTAAGTTAAACTACTTGAAAAATAGAGACAGAGAAAAAAGAGAGAGAAATCATTTTCGTTTTCTAAACCTTATATTCATGGGTCATGTTCTCTTACTCTTCTTATTAAATTCCTTGAACTTTAGTAAAGTTTGCTAGTACAGACCTTATTGAAACCGTTGATTTGTGAAGAACTCTTAAGGCAAGACTTCAAGTATTTCATTAAGTTGGATATTTTCTATTTGTTTTCCTTGGATATCTTTTATTGGTATTAGGCATTTAACTTTAATAAATGTTTTATAAGAATTCCAATTGTTTCAGCCATGGCTGAGCACCAAATTAAAAAAAAAAAAGAAAGAAAAAAACCTTGAGGGCTATTGAAATGATACAGTTTTCTCCTTTAATGTGTTTATACCATGAAGTGCACTTATACACAGATAATACCTTACAAGGCCCAAACTTTGCATTATCAGTTAAATTTCCTCATGAAATAGGACCAAATTCTGTTTTTTGTAACCTCAACAATAAATCACAGGGTATTAATCTCCACCCTGTCTGACACTCAGATTCCATTTCTCCCTTAAAGTAGCATTTAGATCATCATTCAGTATCTGTATATGAAGTTCCCTAATCACAGGCTTCTAGAAAGATTCCTGACACTGATATCTTGTGTAAGATTCCTGGTCTGTTCATTCTTGGTGACCTGTTTATCCTGTTTTGTTTCCTATTGTCCTACTGGCTTTAACCTATGGTTCTTTCCCTCTATTCTTTGATCTCAGGTCCTTGATACTTCCTGGCAAAAGCACATCAATTATATTTCCTTAATTCAGCCAGTTGAGCCACAGTTTTTGCCCTCTTGAACATTTAGGACACTCAGTACATTCTCAGCCACCACAGTATCACCCTAGTCCTATAAAGCCAGCCATGTGGGAGTATCAAGTTGATTTATCTTCTGTGCTTTTGACTTTATGATTGAATTCTACCAAGAAATAAGGCAAATTAGAACTAAAATTATTTGTGTGCTTTTACATATCCCTTCTAGAGATATCTTAACTCTTCTAGGTCTCTGTTTCCTAAATTGATCAAGTCATTTCCTGGGAGCAACAGAAATATATGTCAAACTTTTCTAAAATGTGTACATTCTTTGTGATAGAAACACCCTGAACCATGACAGAAATAAAGAATGTACATTATATATATTATTTCTATATAATACATTCTATCTTATTAAGCAAAGATTAATTTAAATTGGTGTGTGTATGTGTGTGTGTGTATGTGTGCATTTGTGAAGAAGTGAGAAAGACTGAAAAGATGTAGCTAGCAACAGATATAATTGATGCATAAAATATAACATGCATTAAAATGTTTATTCTTTAATTTTCTTTAAATACTTTATTTGATTTTATGTATATGACTGTTTTACTTGAATATCTGCCTGTGTTTTGAATCCATGCCTAATGAGGGCTTTGATCTCCTGAACTGACGTTGTGAGTCACTAAATAGGCTCTGGAAATTGAACCTAGGACCTCTGAAAAAGCAGCCAGTGTTCTTCACGGCTGAGCAATCTGTCTAGTACTTACTTTACCAATTCTGAAATTTTAAAATTACTGATTTTATCCACAAGTAAAATTTATTGTATGTGGAAATGCTTTTGAGTTTCAGGGCTAAGGGAAAGAGGTGGTATTGACATCTGTGTTATTCATATTTGTATACCTTAATAAAGTGGATGATGAAAGAAACCTTTAGTTATGGGCATTTTCACGTTTCTTTAGATTTCAAATATGTAGAAAATGTTAAAATATGCTGAACAAAGGAAGACGTATGCATGTTCTTAGTCCCACTGAGCTTACTGTCAGTAATGAGGTAGATTCTCTCAATTCATCGTAATTGGGAATGAGGATAATTATAACATGTGTACATGTTGGTTAGTTTTTTGTCAACTTGAAGGACCTCAACTGAGAAAATAACTCTCTTAGATCAGCCTGTGGCCAAGCCAATGGGACAGTTTCTTGATTAACAACTGATACAGGGGTGGGGGGTGGGGTGGGGGGGTGGGGGAGGTGAGGAGGCCCAGCCACTATGGGTGCTGGGAACCTTGAGTAGATAGTCCTGAATTGAATTAAAAAGCAGGCTTAGCAAGCCAGTAAGCATAATTCCTCCACACCTTCTGTTTCAGTTCGTGCCCCCAGGTTCCTGCCTTAAGTTCTTGCCTTGACTTCCCTCAGTGGGAGACTCTGACCTGAGAGTTGCAAGCTGCAATAAATCCTTTCCTCTCCTAGCGATTTGAATGAGAACGGCTCCTGCAGGCTTGTACGGTTCATCCCAGTGAGTGGAACTGTTTGGAAATTATTAGGAGTTGTGTTCTTATTGCAGTAGGTGTGGCGCCCAACGTGTTGGAGAAAGTGTGTCACTGGAGGTAGGTTTTGAGGTTTTAAAAATCCACATCAGACCCAATCTCCTCCTTTCTCCCTCCCACCCTCCCTCCCTCCCTCCATTCCCTCCCCCATTCTCTCTATTGTCTGTGGCTCAGGACATAAAGCTCTCAGCTACTTCAGTGCTAGGCCTGTCTGCTGCTCACCATTATGATCATGGAGGAACCTTCTAAAATTGTAAGCCAGCCCCACATTAAACACTTTCTTTTACTAGAGAGTACCTTGGTCATGGTGCCTCTACTCAGCTATCAAACAGTAACTAAGACACTCCCCAAGGTGATTTCGGTCATGGTGTTTTGCCAGAGCCATAGAAAACCTAAGTAAGGCAAGGTAGGAAACAGTATACATGGAAAATGGAAAATGCAGGAAATACTTTAGTTGTAAGCAAGAGCTAAATTCCAGTTTTCATTTATTATTTACATTTTTTTTTTTTTTTTTAGTTTTTTGAGACAGGGTTTCTCTGTGTCATTTTGGTGCCTGTCCTGGATCTCACTCTGTAGACCAGGCTGGCCTCAAACTCACAGAGATCCACCTGGCTCTGCCTCCTGAGTGCTGGGATTAAAGGCATGCACCACCACTGCCTGGCTTACATTAATATTTTATAGCTCAAATTTCATTAAGGCATTGCTGTTTTATTTAAAATGGCATAATTCAAGGGAATATACTCTTTAGACAACTAAATGTGACATATTAGCTAATGAATTGATACAATAAACCAAGCCATCTCTACTGATGCTTCCATCCTCTCTTACATTAGCCTATGCCTTTGTCTTCAGAGTTTTGAATGAGGTTCTTAACTCAGCGCAGGGATAATAAATCAGCTTCAGTTTGAGCTTGAAAAAAAATGCTTTGTGTAAGTATAATCTGTAGTACTTTATCAGTAATAATGTTTCCTCCCATGTTTTCAGACAATTTCACTCCTCCCTCCTCCCTCTCTCTCTCCCTCCCTCTATCCCCTCTTCTCAAGCTATTATTATAGCTTATTAACATTGGTTTAAACTGACAATAAATAAAAGGCATCTATGTGATGAAGATATACTGACATGTTTTCAAACTTTATGATCGCCCCCAGCATTTGATTTTCATAATGTATACTTTCTGTTATTATCCAATTAATTGTAACACAATATTGGGCATTCAGACTGCTTGGTTTCCATTTACTAGGTTATGAACAGTGGAATTTTATCCTCTGGCTTGGCTTGATACTGTAAATTACTTGGTAGTAATTATCTCGGAATGCATCTCAAACCTTCTCACTTGCTGCTTGAATTCCAAGTGAGGTTTTTGTTAAGATATTCCAAAGAACTTATAGCTAGTTTTTTTGTGTCCTATATTCCAACAAAGAGACAGATTGAAGGCATTTTGTGTCTTTCATGGTGTGTCATTTGAGGAGTTTCTGAACTACTTTCACCAAAAGTACAATTCCATAATTTTATCTATGTAAAATTTCATAATGCATCATTTTTTGTGCAAGCAACAAAAAAAATTTAAACTCCAGAACACTCTGATAACTTCAAATTTGTTATTGAAGTGTTACAACAAGGATTTAAATGTGTCAAGTTTAAAGACAATGGATTGTTGGTATATATTTCAAAGATATTATCAGTCATATAAACAGATGAATATATGACTGAGTTTTGTCAGCAGAAAATAGTATGGACTTTCAACAACTCTCTTATAAAGTAAATTATGGTAGCTTTCACAGTTCTTTCTTTTGAAGGACTACTGTACAGATGAAAAGTGATGGCAATGATTCTTGTTCTTATTTTTTTCTGCTCTTTTAGCTTGTATAATCTCAGTTAATCCTCATATACTATTACCATGAACAACCAATGTAGCCAAATAAATAAATAATTGACCTATTTTCTTTATAGACACTAAGAAGTACTGGCATCTGGAACAGATTCAAGACATATATAAAAGAGCCAATATTTACTACTGTCCTATGGATAACAGACATTAAAGAAATGGAAGCTGCAATTAATGATAGAAATCACATTTATATTGTATGCCTAAAATTATTGTGAGAAGATTATTCAATGTCAAAGATTGATTTCTAGGCACATGTTAGTAAAACGTTGCCCTAGTTTCTTTTCTATTGCTGTGATAATACATCATGACCAAGGGACCTTATAGAAGAGTTTAATGGGGGCTTGCAGTTTCAGAGGGTTAGAGTCCATGATTATCATGGTGGTTAGCACAGCAGCAAGTAGGTAGGTATGGTATTGGAACAGTAACTGAGAGTTTTCATTTAATCCACAACTATGAGGCAGAGTGACACTGGGATTGGCATGGGCTTTTTAAACACCAAAGCCATCCCCCAGTGATACATTTCTTCCCACAATGCCACACTTTTTTTTGGTACTCCAATTAGTGTAATGTTTAATATTGTGCTAATTCAACTGAAAAGAATTTGGAAAATGGCTAAATGAAACTAAAGGTAAGTAGGCTTAGACGTTTTCCTCAGTGGGGAACACTTGTATTCCAATTTTTTTCCACACTAAACTGTAAGTCTCCATCAGTAGAACTGACTACCATTAAGAGAACAACCTAATTTTTTTTGGAATAAAAAAGTATCTAAAACAAAATTACAAAACTACCACTATGTAAAAGATTAATGAAGGCTTTAGAAATTTCATGTGATTTTATTTTTTGTTGTCATTTATTTTTTATATTAAGAATTTTTTTATTCTTTTTACATACTAATCAAAGATCTCCTTTCTCCCTCCCAACCCACCCCCATTCCCTCTGACAAGAAGGCAAGGCCTTCTTCTATGGTGAGGTACTTTTAGTATAGGCAAGTCCAAGCCCCTCCCCCTGTCTCAAGGCTGTGTGAGGTGTCCCATCATAGCTAGTGGGCTGCAAAAAGCCTCATCACGCACCGGGGATGGATTCTGATCCTACTGCCAGGGGGCCCCTTAAGCAGATCAAGGTACACAACTGTCTCACTATGCAGAGGGCCTAGCCCAGTCCCATGCAGGCTCCAAGCTGTTGATCCAAATTTCATGAGTTCCTGCTAGTTTGGTTTGGTTGTCTCTGCAGATTTCCCCATTATGATCTTGATGCCCTTGCTCATAGCATCCCTCTTCTTTCTCTTCAACTGGACTCCTGGAGCTCAGTCTGGTGTTTGGCTGTGGATCTCTGCATCTACTTCCATCTGTTACTAGAGAAAGGCTCTATGATGACAGTTAGGGTATTCACCGATCTGATCACTGGAGTAAGCCAGTTCAGTTCAAACGCCACACTTCTAATCCTTCCCATCAGCTGGGGACCAACCATTCAAAATAGAAGTCTATCCATTCAAACAATCACAAGCAAAATTCATGATAATCACAATAAAATTAGCTTTAGTGCCAACCAATAAATGGATGGACAAAGAAAATGTACTCTAACATACAATGGAATATTTATTCACTCATAAAATATAATCCTGTTTGGCAATGTCATCTGTAAATCTGAAAGACATTATTTTGTTTGACATGAGTTTGCATAGAGGAGAAAAATAAAGCATGTTCTAAGCCATATGTGCAAACTAAAGGGCCGATTAGTAAAGTAAATTAGTTTACTAACACAAACTAGTTAGAAACTAAAGTAGTTGATGAAATATATGACCTCATCTAAAATACACATTCTTTATAAATTGAAATTTTATCTAAGACATATTGTCATAACGAACAAATAAAATTTAAAATTTAAACAAATAAGGAAAACTAACTTATGCTGAAAATCTACAATGAACCTCAACCTCCTTATTTTCTACAGCATGGAAAAGGATCCCAGTGATGCCTTGTCTAAACTTCTGTCACCTGCAATACCATTGATCTAAAAACATTTGGACAGCTACTGCTAGAGTAGAGTGGGGGACTAAACTGAGTTTTCTCACTTTTTTTTTTCAGTGTCAGGATTTAATTCCTAAACTAAATTTGCTTTCCTTAATTTTCTAAATTAATTGTTTGAATGGTGCCATATCTACAAAATAACAGCACAACTCCACAGTTAATTTTAATTAGCTAAACATAATATAGCTGGATGGCAATCAACCAGATGGGGACTTTATAACATTGAATCCATGTGACCCTAAATGGTAATGACCATAAAATAAAGAAGTCTGGATTTTTGTCTTCCCATCCAATTCTGAAAATAAAAATATATGACTCTTTGAAATGCTTAGCAGGCATGGTTAGTCTACTTTTATTTTAAATAGTGAACGGAAAATGAGAGTTAAGGAAGCTTGTATTAGCAGATCCAGCACATTGAAAGCCCACAAAAGTAATGTGCTGTTTGTCCTATGTAATTTCAGTGTAGTAAGATGCTTTCAAATAGATAATGAACCTTGTGATATCTCTAGAAATAGTGTCATGAAAAATAGTAAAGTCAATAAGATTGTAAGAGCATCATTGGCTGATACAACAAATTCTAATAACTCAGACATGTAATACTCCACAATATTTCAAGCTTGTGCTCATATTGGTGATTAACTAGAACAAGATGTTGATTCATACATGTGCAATTTCTATAAATTTTTAGCCCTCAAGTTTACCTTTTCTTATGCTTCTTGTAAATAAACTCAGGGACTTGTGCTAGGGAAACTATCAAAAGTTGTACCCTAGTCCTCAAGTTCATCTTATGGAGAAGAATCCAATTGATAAATTTCACAAGGATGTATTATTAACATACAGCAAAATGCCATTGATTAGAACAGAGGTTGGTACATTTTCTCTAAAGGATCGAATAAATAATCAATATTGTAAGCTAGTGGCCCAAATGGTTTCTGTATTCTTAGTACAAGAGCATGATCACTTCATAAGCCAATAAGAAAGGCTATTGTGTCAGTTTTGGTTTTCATCATTGGTACCAAGTACCTGGCTTTATTATATACTTAAAGGGGGGTGTATAATATTTTGCTTAAAGTTTCATAGGATCAAGTCCATATTTGATTGGTTTCATACACGTGAACCATCATGACAGTTAAGGGACACTCTCTGAGCACATGAACAGTAGGAAATGAGAAGTGATTCTCAATGGAAGGATAAAAAAGTACCCAAGGCCAAATTTGTTTTGGTTGCAGATTTTGAGGTACCTCTGTAAGTGTGATGTTGTTCTTTATTTGGAGATGAAATGGTAGGGAAATGTTTATCATGGGAGAAATAGAGCATTCTAATTTTCATCAGATGTAAGGAAACTGAAAACATGTGGCTACATAGCATACCATTGATGAGGGAGCTCCGGTGGCAGCCACAATCAGAACAGTGTCTGTTAAGCAAAATGTTTCCGTTTACTCAGACAAATAACCCAAGCCTGGAAAACAGATTGCTTTTCAAATGAATTTAGCAAGACTGAAAGTAATTGACAGCCCCAGAGATAGAATTCTTCCATTAGTTTACAGAACAGGTACCACGTTTATGTTATTCTGAATATAATATTGTCTCAAGCAGAGTATGCAACAGTGAACTGAGTAATTTACATTAGGTGACAGAAAACATTTTTCTCATTCTGTTTATAATCCTGGGTGACTTTGAAATAAACACACACACACACACACGCACACACACACACACACACACACACACACACACATTGTCATTCATAACCTTTCAAAATAAGTGAGGAAAAGAACAGCCTGTGTGTATGTGTGTGTGTGTGTGTGTGTGTGTGTGTGCGCGCGCGCATGCATGATTTTGTTTCATTGTTTCTACATACTATCACATGTTGATCATCTGATAGTTATAATGCTTGACAATTTGAATCATTACTTATTTTCTTACATTTATATATATTTGTATACTGTGTATATGTGTGTGTTTGCATGCATGTGCCCCTGTGAGCCTGTTGAGGTCAGATGAAAACTTGCTAGAGCCAGTTCTCTCTTCTACCTTGTGGGTCCCAGGATTAGAACCCAGATCATCAGTCTTGTCTGCATGTACCTTTACCCACTGAGCAATCTTGGCTCTTCTTTTAATAATTTTAAGGTAAGATAATTGTATTTAAAAGCTGTATCTCTTATTTAATTTTAAAATATGGGATTATCTGAAAAGAGTTTGCTTGAATGCACCAAGACAACGGACAACAGCTCTGTAGCTGTCCTTTAGATGAGCACTAGCTTTTGCATTGGCAGTCCACTCTTAGGAAGAACATTTAGTTACTGATAGGCTTTGCTTCCACCTACACAGACACTATGATCCCTGTCAAGGACACTCAGACCACCAAACCAAGAGACCAAACTCAAGCCCAGTCAAGGTAAATACAATGGAGACTTTGTAAATGGAAAGCAGAGGAAAAAACAAAACAAAAAAAAAAACAAAAAAAAGAAAAGAAAAGAAAAAAGAAAAAGTACTATGCCACATTCAGTGGTATGAGCAAGTGAAGTCAGAAGCCAGGCTGACGTTCACAAGTGCCTTTTCTTGGTATTCAGGCAATTCTCTCTTTATGACAGTACACATTGATGCCTATGGTTCCTGTTTAAAATTCAGAGACCACGAACTGATTAACAGAAGAGCAAAGTAAAGAGGGAAAGTAGAAGAAGAGGCAGTAGAGTCTCCGTCTCCATATGAAATGATTTTCAAACTTCATGCCAGTATTCGCAGAAAGAATGAATGCTGATAGTAGATGTTTAAAATTGCAGGATAAACAAGGCTAACCACTCTGAAATAGTACCTTAACCCAACGAGGAAGGATGTTTGCAAAAGATTCATGTTATCTGTGTGTGGGAGTGGGGTGGGAGTAAAGTGTACAGGGTTGTGAACATGAATTCAGTTGTTTCTAGAGGCCAGAGGGTCTGATCACTCTAAAGTTTAAGTGGCAGGTAGTTGTAAACCAAAGGATTTGGGTCCCAGGAAGTAAACACAAGTCATCTGAAAGAACAGCACATGCTCTTAAGTGCTAGGTCATCTCTCCAACCTCTACACATTCTGAATAAATGTCATGAACCATGTCAACCCAGGGTTTATCTGTATTGATCATTGTATTCAAGGGCTTTTTAGCAGAGACAGAGGGAGGAGAGAGGATGGGAGGGAAGGAAAGTGAAAGAGAGAGATGTATTCTTAAGTCAAAATAGTTCAAATGATTATTATTTCTCCATCTATGTTGAGAGTTGAAGTTTGACTCAATCTTTTGGCTTATTTATTTCCTTATTAAATAAAATTTCTGATCTTATTTTAATGTAGAAACTTCAGTAATTTAAAAATAACATTATTGAATGTCATTATACCACAAAAGTCAAGATGTCAAGTAGTCATTTGGAAACATCAAAACTGGGGGAGGCTCAGTTTAAATCACTTTCTAAGATATTTAGTGTAGGCTTCATAATTTATTCACATTTTTCTGGTCTCCCAAATTTAGCTTGAAAACATGCCAGGGGATATAATTTTCCCCCATAATGTTCTGCTCTTATTTGAAATGCAAATCATTTCAGAGCTATGTCTCACAATATACTGTAACTCTTTCATTTCTACCTGCAAAAACGAAACAGGGATCGAGCTTATTGTTTGCTAATTTTTCTAGTGCTTGAGATGAAATAGAGATTTTCTGCGGACTGCTGGAAAAGAGCCTGACCACGGGGATGGCTGCATCTTCATTTTCTGAGTCTGTATGCTATCTCTGAATTTTAGCACTAGTCTTTCTTCTTAATGGAGGGGTTAGATGACTGACAAGCCCACATGAGAAACATGTCTCAGAACTTACAAGCTGTCATTTCTTTTTGCTAAGCCGCACCTTTTGTTAGGGATGATAAAAAAAAAAAAATTCCTCTGAGGTTTCATAGTTTAATTCAAGCCTCCGGGAGTGAAGTGTTCCCATAGTTACAGCTTTTGTTATCATGCTTATTTTAAATTTTATTTTTTGAATGCCACTCTTTGTGTGATAACATGTTTATTTCCTAGGATGATTGTGGAGAGGTCAATACTGCAATCTGTTACTGTGCAGTAACCTCAGCATGTTCTTTGTTAAAAACTTGAAAGAGAAATTTCTTCACTGCTTGTTGAATTGCTTCATGAGTGCCCTGGCAATTCTTCATTTCTTCCTACTGGGGTAACCTCTGCTGTTTTAGACATAGCACTTAGAAATCCCAACCAAATGATGCACGTTGGTTTAAGAGGGGCATTTATTAAGACTATTGTTCTTTATGAGACAGGTGAGATGATCATAGGTCTCTGAGGAGAAAAATTTTATTTCATTTCAATCTTATGAAAGAGGAAGTTCTAGTAAATTGTTATTAATGATAAATGCTCACCAAGCACCAAATATTCATCAGTTACAGTGAGAAAGTTCGGTGAAATATGAAAATAGATCTTATCTTGTGCCTGCAAAATTACAGGTTGGGATAGGAATTAATAGAGGCATGCATATCGGTACTAGCTCCAAAATTACACATGTAATGTAAAGTACATAGGTAAAGGTTGGAAGCAATGAAAATGGAAGATACTAATTTTTTGTTGGCCTCCTGTAAAGAAAATTCAATGAAAAGAAGCAAAGAAATGAGTTGAACATTAAGACTAAGCAATTATTCACACACTGATAAGACAGAGGACAACAGCGAAAGTGAAGGTATGGTCACTTGCAAATTCTCCACATAACATTCATTACAGAATGAGCTGAAACACAGGTAGAGACTATTCTGTCAGGTCATCATATCAGATATGTAACGGGAAGTGATACAAAGGTAAAGGTAGTCGACAAGGATGCTTTTCTAAAGATCATGCTTTTTTTTTTTTTTTGACAGAGTTTCTCTGTGTAGCCCTTGCTGTCCTGGAACTCACTCTGTAGACTGTAGACCAGGCTCCCCTGGAACTCACAGAGATTCCCCCTGCCTCCATTTCTTACTGCTCAGATTAAAGGCGTGTTCCACCACTGCCAACTGAAAGTGTTCTTAAGGGCTTCCCTTTCATAGGATGATCCACCAAAGTAGTGTAACATAGAGAAAAAAGAAATTGGCCTTCCATATATATAAGAATAGCATGTTTTTGCAGGACAGGGTAAGAAGGATGGCCCAATAGGTAAGTTTTCAGCAGACATTACTTAGAAGAGTAAAGAAAGAAAAATCTGGGTGGCTCAGATGCTAAGGAAGGTGTGCGTTTAATTATTCCAGGAGCAGCATAAAGGTCACTGGCAGGCTCAAAGCCTAGGGATGGTGTATGCAAAGCCCTCTTGCTGCAGTATTTTGTCCTATGGTGTGATAGTTGGAAGGAATATGGGGAGCAGGCCAGTAGTTTGAAATAAGTTATTTATTCCTTTAATGGTAAATGCTAAAGGCTTCCATGAGAGTAATACTGAGGAAAGATAGTTCAGATAACAGTTCTCTGAAAAATCTCAATTTTGATTCTCCCACTTCTCTGGTAAACTATGCTGGCCCTCCACTTTCATGTGTGTCCAGGCCAGAGTGGACATTTACATATGAGCGCCACCATGGTGTGTAGCTCCTTGCTTCTTCTAGCACAATCTTCTGATGGATCTCATGGTTTGAAGGAAGAAAATACTGTAGATTAGGAAGAGCACTTTGCTAAAGGCCACACTGGATGGGAAGAGATGATGGGAAAATCCACCTTTTTTGTTCAGGCACTCCTCCAGTTCACATACCCTTTATGTGAAGATCACAAGATGAGAAAGGTATGAGACCAGAGGAAACAGGGCCTATCTATTTTTCCAACATGTTTTTAGAGATGCAATAAAACAGGCCTTGGCATCCTGACACCATTCTGCAAGGATCAGCATTCTCTGCTTCACTTTGCTATACTGGATGGTAGAAAGAGAAAACACCAGGCTTTGAAGAGGGAAAGTATGCCTGATACGGGCACACTAGCAGAATGATTCACTCATGACACAAACAGGTTCAAACTGGTAAATGATTTCCTATCATTCTAATGAATTCTCAAAGAATTGAAACTATTTAACTAGATTCAAAATGGCATTGTTCAACTAAATTCACAATGTGAGTCAGAAAAAAATTAAAAAGTACAGAAGGAAACATGAGAATGGAATGAACATCAGACTATTTAATTCTTCTTTTTATAACACTCTGGACCATTGCCATTTATATTCAGTTTTACATGGAAATTAGATTACAGTGATATATAGATGTTGTTAAGGAGTAGATAGTGGGACTATATTCTGGTTCTCCAAGAGCAAGTATTTAAATGTTTCAGTGATAATGGATACATTTTGAATATGACTGTGAAGAAATAAGAGGGAAAAAAAGGTTTTCTGTGATCCATTTTATGGTCAAGGCATAGGTAACGCCAACCAAAGGTATTCAACAAATATCAAACCCCTGCAACTTCCCATCCTAAAGCTGACATTTCAACCACTTCCCTAAATGATGATAAATACTCTAGGCCAAGACATCCAAAAGATGGAATTATCTTATCAAAGTTAATCCTTCACAAAATTACCACCTGAAAGTTTTATGTCAAAGGCAAGTGGCTAGGGCAGACTCAAATTATGTTAGCTAGGCAAGAGAAGGCAGAGAGAATATAATGTATGAAAGGTTGCTACTATCTCTAACAGGCTTTTTCCTTTCTGACACAGTTGGTTTAGGCGTTCTGCAGGAATCAGCTTGCAGGGTATGTGCACATGTGAAAGAGGGAGATTGCATACATGTGCTGCATGTACAGCACACTTTAGGACCATTTGACAGTTTAAAACTTGGGTAATTGGGGATTTTATGAGTCTGATTGCCTTCCTAGTTTATCATGAAGATAAAATGATGGTAAAAATGTAATATGAAAAGGGATTCACACTTATATATGTGTGAAGAGATAGGATGCATTCACACAGCTGCAAGGTTCTGTCTGAACTTGCTTATAAAAATTCAGTGGCTTTCCCAATAATTCTTTCATCCATTTCTGCATGCAGATTTCACTCTAGGATCTTCATGCAATGCCTGATCCCGAGTGATAGTTGTTGCCATCTAGATGTTTAATACCAAATGCATTCCAAAGTATGACAACACTTTAAAATGAGAATGTATAGTGCAATAAGTACAAATAACAGCAATATAAAGTAAAATCACAAATGTCCAGCACTATATTGAAATTGAAAAGTGAGGAAATACATACATATTATATAGAAAAACTGAAGTATCCATGTTTTTCTAAAATAACTCAAAGCACATGCCTTTTGTTTTTCTTTTGTATGTTTCATCACCAGTTTATACCTATACCTTACAGGGTGATCTATAGAACATGCACCACCTATTATTATTTTTTATACAGTAAATTCAAGTGACATTTCAATAAACTGTTGTTTTATCTCCTTCCCCAAAATTTTTACACAGCTCTTATCACCTCATTAAAACTTTACTGAACTGTTACAAACTTCAGGCAACAGATTTTCATACTCATGTGCCTCACAAGACACCTTAGCCTCCTTTATTTCTCCCATTATTAACTATTAATATATTTTTACACATAGTCTTCTCTTTCTTTCTGCCTCAAATATGATGTCTATAACAAATAGAATTTAACATTGTTTCCTGCACATAGCAGATATAAATTGTTACTTCTTATGCAAATGCTTTTTCTTAGAAAAAAACTCACCCCAGGACACTGTTATACTATTTTATTTGATGATTGACAAACACACTGTGTTAAGCTGGTAATAAGTCTAGGATTATTACATGCATAGCATAAGCCAAAAGTTGGATTAAAAAGGAAAATTTACTTAATTTCTAGTTTCTGATTTTAAGAAAATGAGCAGGGTAAGGATAAGCTTCATATAATTAAACTTACAAGTATACTACAAACCTCCATAACCTCATATAATGAACCTCATATAATGAAATAAGAAACTTAAATAAAAGAACTTGAATGCATGACTGGAAAAATAGGATGATTTGGACAGGAAGATGAGAATGCTATATCTATTATGAGTTGAATATTGATTCCTCAATTTTAGTATTTAATATTACCTTTGTCTTCATCAGGTCTGGTTGCAAGACTCCACAAGGAAACGAAAATCCACAAAGACTGAAGATCCTTATATAAAATCACATAGGAATTTTTAGATTACAGGAGGTAAAATGATCCCAGGATATCCTCAAGTCATTATATTGCATGCTTTCCTGTGGCAACAGTCGGCTCTAGAAAATTTAGTTATGTTACTTTCTTTGATCTGGCTGTGAAACTACAGATTAAATTGAGATATAGAAATGGAAGTACAGAGCAAAATTAATTCTCAATTGAGAGCAGTTCTGTGAATGAATGTATTCATAGTAGCTAGTCCCAGGATATTTCCCCATACAGAAGACTTTGTATTCTTCACAGCATTGATACACTCCAATCAAAGCCTAATATTTGTAGCAAGGTTCATAGGAACCCACATATCCTAAATCTTCCCCTTTCAAACCATTGCCTTTAATTAATAAAATTATGTTGCTTCCACAGTAATTCTACAGAACAACTCCTGCAACTACAACACTCAGGGAGCATTGCTGAAGAGTGGGTGCTATGGAGTAATCCTTTTGTATACTGTGAAGATTTGTAACTCTGATTGGTTTAATAAAAAGCTGATTGGTCAGTAGCCAGGCAGGAATTATAGATGGAACAGCCAAACTAGGAGAATGATGAGAGAAGAAGGGCAGAGTCAGAGGAGATGCCAGCCAGCCTCTGAGGATGTGTAGAAAATGAGGTAACAAGCCACGAGCCACATGGCAAAGCATAGATAAGAAATATGGGTTAATTTAAATGTAAGAGGTAGTTAGTAACAAGCCTGAGCTATTGGCCAAGTATTTGCAATTAATATTAAGCCTCTGAGTGATTATTTGAGAATGGCTGTGGGACAGGAAAACTCTACCTACAAGTGGGTGGAAAAATTATAAGAACCAGAGGATCAGGGAGTTTTCTGTAAGTGTGCATCTTAGACATGTCAGAAGCTACACCGAAAAAGTATCACCTTCATGATGGCTTAAACATTGAGTTTAGCAAGGACAATAACAATAGACACTCTGAAGTGGACTGGGGAAAGCCCAGAGTCCTCAACCCTACACAAACAACTGCCCCCTGAGGGGCAAATATGGGCTACAAAAATGGCGCCAAGAGGAATTTAGACAGATGGAGCCCAAGTTGTTACGCTGAGATTAGATACAAATGGTGCCAAGAGGAAGTTAGCCCAAGTTGTTTACACTGACATTAGATATAAAGATCAGGAGATGATGTCAGTGCATAAACAGCTTGTAAACAAGGAAATGAGCATAGGATGATCTTTAAAAGGATTGGTTGGTTCCTTCCATCCCTTCCCAGGGTTCTGAGATTTTCTACTGTAAAAGAGGCTGACTGCCCATCAGTAAACGAGTTCTTGCTTGACTTGACTCCCCGCTGTGTCTGATTGTCTCTGGGTAAGAGGAAGGCTTGGAAACAGGAGCACAGCACACTTACCTTTCCTTGGTTCCAGGCCACCTCTGGGGCAAGACCCCACAGCCTCCAACTAAGGAAGGCTGAGAGTAGGATAGTCTTCTCCAGAGAAGAGCACACCAATTGGTTATCCAGTACCAAATGATCAGCCCTGAAAGCATAGCCATGAATAACATGATATAAACTGAGTAGAATTTTATTTTAAGATGTAATACTTTTGGTTTTGTTGTATTTGTTAACTCTGTGAAGCTGTGTTACTGTGATTGTCTAAAACACCCGAGGGTCTATTAAAGTCCTAGCCAAAAGCAAGGCAGGAGAAAGGATAGGCGGGGCTGGCAGGCAGATATATATGAAGAAAACTATGAGGAGGGATGGAGCAGCCAGAGAAGGAGGAGGACTCCAGGGGCCAGCCACCCAGCTACACACACAGCAAGCCACAGAGTAAGAGTAAGATACAGAAGTAAGAGGACCGGAAAAGCCCAGAGGCAATAGGTAGATGGGATAAGTTATGGAAAGCTGGCTAGAAACTAAGCCAAACTAAGTCCAGGCATTCATAAGTAGAATAAACCCCAAATAGATTTATTTGGGAGCTGAGTGGTGGGTCCCAAAAGAATAATAAAGAGTTAAAAAACCAACAATAGTTGCTTATTTATTCATATATATATATATGTATGTTTATACAACAAAAATTAATGAAAAAGGTATAAATGTGAAATATGACAAGCAGGGGTATATAGGTGGATTTGGAGGGAGAAAAAATAAAAGGGGAAATGTTATAATTATACATCTCAAAAATAAAAGAAGTTTATGAAAATGTTGTAATATGAATTGTCTGCTCTCCTGGATCATATATCTCTGGCTTTTCTTTCTCTAAAATCTACATAATTTTCCTTGTTATTTATTTACTTGACTTCCCTGGTTACTCTTTAACCAATGCCCAATTATGCTCAACATTGTTTTTAGAAATGTTTCAGATTTAAAAATCTTTTTTAGACTTTTAAATTCTCTTTAAAATATTTTCCCTGTTAATTTTGAGTGTTTTTCTGCTTTATTCAACATGCAATAAACATTAAAGAACCTAGAGTAAAACAAAGGGATAATTTGAAATATAACTATGGAGAAACGTTATTTTGTTTTTATTGTGAGTATGATGGCATTTAGGTTGTTATGGGATGAATTTAATACTTTACACAAAAGTCCTTAAATTCTGAATATTTAATAATACAATTAACAATTTCAGAATGAATATTCTCAGTATGAAAATGGAAGGTAGATGAAGTTCAAAATTCAGAGCCTGAAGGTTACAAAATGAATAAACAAAATAGGAAAAAGAGCCTCTATTCTCCAGGAAACAACAGGATAGGAAATAATAATATCATATGGACCAAGGTAGGAGCCATGGTGAAACCATAACATTTAATAGAGGAATATATGGTCTTCATGAACGAAATATATTCACAGTGAAGTACTGGGATCTTCATCAGTAGAAATAATTGTGTAGTTGTTTATCTATGACTTCAATAAGATTCTCTAGAAAATCAGAAGTCAGTATGTTAGACGGCATAGTAAGCTTCTGGAATAGGTTTTATAGCAGAGGGAGCATTTGCAATCTAATTGTCTATCTACCCTTTAAACTGCAGCCCAGAGTCTCTCTGATCATTAAACCGTGTATGTAATATTTGCCATGTTTTGAGTTTGATTGGTGTTAAAGCTTTTAAATCAACAGCCATTTCCTCATCATTCCATTATAATGCTATTTTAAATACTTTCCTCTTTTCTGATTATGAAAAAAATAAACCAAAAACAAACAAAGAAAAAAAGAAGGAAGGAAGGAAGGGAGGAAGGGAGGGAGGGAGGGAGAGAGGGAGAGAGGGGGGGAAAATAAATCAGTATCATTAAAAAAGGTTGTCATTGGTTTCCCGAAATAAAACATAAATGGTGTATGGAAATTATCCAGGGCTGTAGTGTGTGATTTTTGTTATTTTTCACTGTACTGAATTTTTGGAAGATCTTTGTTGATCTGATCTTTAGTGTACACTGTGCTTATGAATCTGCTCATTTGAGGCCCTTGACAAATAGCATCCAGCTCTCTTTGTGACAATTGCCAGAAGGATAGTCTGCATGATGCATTTTGATAACTTTTAATAAGTGATAAATGCAGCCCTGTGTGGAGTTTACATAGCACACCTGGTGCAGCCAACCCACACAGCTGTTAGCAGGTGTGAACACTTGTTCTCTGGTGTCTCTGGTGTTTTGTTCATTGGAGTCGGCTTCCCAGGTTTACCACAGCTGCTAAATGAGTCCAACTTATGTTAATAGCTGTGGCGCTGGTGTGTGTGCTCTCCATTGCTGCTTAAATAGGAACACCCCAGCTTGACTGAAAAGTGAGTTTTCAGTTCATATGCGTTTGACCTTTCCAGACTGAGAACTTGATTTCCTGAACACATAGCTGATTACTCTGGAGCTTCTGCCAAACCAGAGAACCTGGCACCCAGAAATATATTTATGAGTATCAGTCCTCGCTGGAGGGGAATATTCATGAATTGGAAAACTGCCCAGATTTACCTAGGAATAAAATTTAGGGAATTGGAACAAAGGAGACACTTTCTCTGGGGCATCGGAGAGCACAGAAGGCTCTGAATTCATCTAACAAATTTCAAAATCCTCTCTGTCCCTTGGGCTGCTATTTCTACCATACTACCCATACTTCTACACCTGGAGAATTGGGGTTTGAGATTTCTTATAAGAGTTAAACTTTACATAAGCTTTTAGGGAAAATATACTCCAAGAACCTTTGATATTGATTCCTGTAGTTGTGATACTCATGTCATAGGCATTGAGACAAATTAATGGCATTTAGGGTGTGTTTAACATAGTAGACAGCCAGTACTAGATTCTTCTCCAATGCAGAGAAAACTTTGCTAGACTTAAATGTTCATCATGACTGATAAAAATCTCGACATGGGAAAGTAAAATTGAAATGTGGAAATTAAAACAGTTTCTGATTGCTAAGGAGAAGGAGCCACACTATACGCTCAAATGGAGTTCAGTTTGTTACATAGTGAAACCTTAATAAACACATTGAACTTTCCCCATCAAGGCACATTGAGAAGGGAAACTATATTATGAAAAGTGTGGCTAAGAATATGTTCTTGAAAATGCTGGATGCTGCTTGCCTAGCATGTACAAAACCCTAAGTTCAATTGCTAACACCATAAACAAACCAAAAGCAACAAAACAATATGAAGTAGGCAGGTGACAACTTGTTGTATGCTAAATTTAGTATGTGTTTGATTAATCGGACTATTTCTACCCCCCAAAAGCAAGGAGTCGATCATTATATGACAATTATTACTATTTGTAAATAATTAAACCAAGCAAAGATTTGGTAAACCAAGGGTTAAGAAGATGAGAAGGGGTCTGGTTTCTTGACTGAACATGATCTTATTATTTTTGGCCAGCACCTTCTTTGACATGTTTACTATTCCATTATACAGTGTTATTTTTCAATGTTCTTATAATCACCACAGACAATTAAGATCAAATGTTAGAACTGATTTTTAAAAGAACAGTCACTTGCTTTTGTTCTCAAGCCAATTTTAGCATCCTTTTATGTTCTTTATAATTAGCATCTTGGCTCAGATTATAGCCTCGTCTCCCCTGGATATGTCAAAAACTGGTGTCACTGTGAAAGAGACAAGCAGGCCTTAGCTAAAGCAAACAGCACCCAAGGATACTGGGGTTGTGGGAAAGAATTGACATTGTCAGTGGGTTACCTCCTTTATTTACAAAACTCCTTACAAATGTTCCTTCTGCTTTACCCTATTGTTAATATCTCACTATAAAAACAAAGGTCACCCACAACACAGTCAACAGAGCATCCTTCTCCTTTCCCTAGAGAAAGGTCTTTAGGTCTTCTTAGGCATAAGGAGACAGGGCGAGATACTGTTGACTTGATGACTGGTTAATTAGATAGGGTCCAGAAACAAAAACCTTGAAGTTTTGTGTGTGTGTGTGTGTGTGTGTGTGTGTGTGTGTGTGTGTGTGTATGTGTATTTTCAAACACATTTTTTTTGTAAATCTTCCTCTAAATGTTTTCTCCTATTAAGAGATAAAGGAAGAAAGAATAATTTTAGAAATTATGAATACATTCTCAGTATTACAAGCACTTACAAGTAAAAATATATGATCCACTTGAGAAGATTTGAGCAAAGCTTTTTTCGTAAAAGGAAGTAAACATTAGAGATATACATTCATATTCATATCAAAGCTGGCTGAGACAACCCAGTAGAAGGAAAACAGTCCCAAGAGCAGGAAAAAGAGTCAGAGACAGCCACCACTCCCACTGTTAGTAGTCCCACAAGAACACCAAGTTACACAACCATAACATATATGAAGAAGACCTAGCTCAGACCCACAGAGGCCTGCTGACTGTTCAGTCTCTGTGAATTCCTACAAGCACTGGTTAGCTGATTTAAGGGCCCTGTTCTTGTGGTGTCCTTGAACCCTCTGGCTCCTACAATCTTTCTTCCCCATCTATTAGAGGTTCCTAAGCTCCACCTAATGTTTGGCTGTGGGTCTCTGCATCTCATCCCATCAGTTGCTGGATGAATTGTCTCTGATGACAATTATGCTAGATTCTGGATTATGAGTTGTAGCTAGAGTTTTCCTGCCTGGCCCACAGTCAGGGCAAATCTCTCTCACCTGCCAGTCCCACAGACCCAACCAAGTAAACACAGAGACTTATATTGCTTACAAACTGTATGGCCGTGGCAGGCTTCTTGCTAACTGTTCTTATATCTTAAATTAATCCATTTCTATAAATCTAGACCTTGCCACATGGCTCGTGGCTTACCGGCTTCTTCACATGCTGTTTGTCATGGTGGCGGCTGGCAGTG
>CABHPR010155184.1:0-52254 GCA_902168415.1 Peromyscus melanophrys
ACACAAGTTTAATTATTTGGGATAAGGAAGTACAATTAAAGACAACAATGACTTTTGTTTAAGATGATCTGGAAGGTTGATATGGAAAGGCATTGTGGATGATATACATGTGGCTCATTAGAAACCACATTTTAGAGTTTCAGGAGTTCTTTTAATCTTTTCAAATACCTTTATTATTTCTTACCATAGAAAGACATGAAAAGCAGATTGCACACTCCAATGAAATGCCAGAGTCATCCGGAGTGTCACACAGGTCATCTTGAGAAGCAGCCATTCCAACTGCCCACTTCAGTCTCAACATCTGCAGACACCCTTCCAGCTGCTGTTCTGGAGGGAGAACTGGGTCTCAGAACAACCGGTGACATCTGTCACTGAGATGTGGAAACAAAGCCTTATTCAGGCCCCTTTTCAATCAGGGGAGCCATGGGCGCATCTCCAGGTCCTTCCTTTGTTGAGTTCCTTCTGTCCTCCATTTTCTTGTGGGATCTCACGTCCGTCCCTAGGCAATGTCTCTCGTTTCTCTCCTTCCTGCCCTTGGGTCCCTGGAAGAGCATCAGAAAAGGGTAAAACGCACTAGCAACTGACCACATTCCACGTTTGCCCCAGACAACTAGACAGGAAGAACGCTCTGATTTTGCAGCAGACTTCCACGCCTTACTTTCTACTAACAAATTAACATCAACCCAATTTAACATATTGATAAAGGTTTCAGTCGTAAAGAAAAGAGTTTTTACTAAACTTTAATGTAAGGGCTATGTGGCGAATGCAGTGTTTAGGGAAGGACCTCCAACCGAAGCTACATTCTCCGGTAGATTGGCTGGGATGGGAGTGGTGGTATCATTTACAGTAAGTACCTCACTTTATTGAACACACACTATTGTTCTAGGATCAGAGTATACAGCATTAAATAGATCCTACCTTCTGGACACTTGCACTATTCATGGAATAAGACAAAGCATCAATACATAAGCTTAAAGGGAAATTAAAAAAAAATAGCTGGTGGTTCACTCATAACTCCAATAAGGCTATATGATAAGGAACTTTGGGGGAGGGTTCTTTCATTTTGATGTCCCGGCCGTGTCTTTCAGAGCAAAGCAGTGGCATTGATAACTGCCTTATCTGTGTGTATTTATGTATCTGCATAACATACAAGATAATTCCTTCTCCATGCTCTTGCTTGAACTAGAAAATTAGGAGTTTAGGGCCTGTGGAACATATGCTATTATGAGTGGCAGTCACGTGACTGCCTCAGCCCTTCTGGTGCAAAGTTATGGAGGTGTCTGGTTCAAGGAGTTGTCGTTTTTGGTTCCTCTAAGAATAAACAAATAAATTTGCTTCATTTCTAGCCAACGTGATTCCTTCATGAAGGTCAGAAGGAGAAACAAATAATGGAGCTGAGGTAAAAATTAAGAGGAAATTAAAAATTAGACCAGCTCCGGGAAAGTTCTGACAAATGTTTTTCATTAGTTCCATCACTAATATTCATGCAATCAAAATACATATTTAGCAGTCATGAATGTCTCTAGTACTTACCAGAGCAATATAAAAACAAAAACTACAGTGGTGATTTTCTCCAGATTAGCTTTCCTCTTACCGAGATTAGATTATCTGAAAAACACTCATCAATAATGATCTCACAGAGGCTGACTACAAGCCAAGATCAAACCAGCCAATGGATGGGGGAGGGAGTCATAAATCCCCGCCCCCAGGGGAGGAGCTATTGATAGCTGATGGTTGTTGGAGAAGGAAGAGTCAGCTTTCTTCAGGAAAGTCGTCCCTCAGAAGCTGCTGATGCTCCAACAGTAAATGGTCCTACACACACACACACACACACACACACACACACACACACACACACACACACACACAGCACTAAGTAGACTCAGGGGTTTTTTGTTTGTTTGTTTTTTTGTTTTTAAGATAGAAAGAGCACAGAAAACTGGGAGGAAAAAGTGATTGGAGGATAGAGAAGGACGTGGAGGTGAGAAAATGGGGTAGATTTGATCAAAACACATTCTATGCATATAGGAAATTCTCAAACAATAAAAATGCTTAAAATAATAAACCTAAAATGTAACAAGACAGATACTGGCTGGTGATGATACAGCTTTATGGATATGTCATAACCATTGGGGATATTCTTTACTTGGATGGATTTTAGAGTGTGTGCATCATATCTCAATAAAGAAGTTGGAAAAACTATCGGAACTATATTTTTTTTCTTTAATTTGGAAATCATAATAGTCCAATTTGAGTTTTGATACCAAAATAGAAGAATTTAGACAGGCATGTTGGCATATGCCTGAAATTCCAGCACTCAGGAGGCTGAGGCAGGAGAATCAAGTGTTTGAGGACAGTCTGGGCTATACAGCAAGCTCCAGGACAGCTGAACCTTTACAGCAAGATCCTGTCTCAAGAGAGGAGGGCAAGACAAGCAGAAAGAAATGGAACAGAAGAATGAGAGAGGCGGAGGGGAGAGAAGGGAAGGTAGGAAAGAGAAAGGAGCGGAAGAAAAGAAAGGAATTAATTATAATCTAACATCACTGGCAAAGAACAGGCCACAAATGCAGCTTTTGGCTCTTTTCCTGCTCTGATTTATAAAAATATTAAATCTACATGTGAGTACAATTTGGTCTTTAAACAAAAAGTAACACAGTCAACCTTTCCTAACCACGAGTTCCACACCTGTGAATTCAACAAACACATTATCAAAAATACTCAGGGAAAATTGTCTCTACTGAAAATGTACAGTGTTTTTTCTTGTTCGTATTTCCTAAATAATACACTGTAACAACTACATCCATAGCTTGTATAGTTAAAGTAATCTAGATATAGACTACATGTAACGTGTGTGTATATTTTCAAGAAATAGTATGACATTTTGTAAAAGAGACTTGATCATCTTTCAATTTTGGTATATTGTATCCTGGCATATTTGCTAAAACCAATAGTTTAGAATCTCTCTTTCTCATTCTCTCTCTCTCTCTCTCTCTCTCTCTCTCTCTCTCTCTCTCTCTCTACCTCTCTCTATCTCTCTCTCTCTAACTCTTTCTCCCTCCCCCTCTTTGTTTGTGAATGTGTATAAATTTACTGACAAATTTCACTATTTAATAGATATGCTTTAAAATTTATTGACAAACATCACTGTTTAATGCAGCTAGCTTAAAACTACTATGTGGATTGTTAAGCAGGGAAATGTTTAAAAGAATATGCATCCTAAAACTTTTATTTTGCACTGACATTTTACAATATACTCTATTTAGAGCTGATATGAAATAGATTTTAAATATTAAGTTATCATAAGAAGTACTGAGTGGTGTTTTCAAGGCGCTTATCATAAGCTTTGAATGAAGAAGTTAGTCTTGGCCTCCTCAAAACTGACAAGACAAGGGCTTTGGGCTCCCATCCCTACGGCTTAAATAATGACAGTCCTGTTCTGCCACATACCGAAGAAGGAGGGTGCTTGGTTTGAAGGCACAGGTGCTGTTCAAAGGATTCTGAAAATTCCTGTATTTTGGAGTGAGCTCCTCTTTGTGATCCCACTGGCTCCTTGAATGACCCATCCACCGAGCATTTTCTGTGATAACGCATGGGAAGATGACTTCGGGATCCCTGGTCCTCATGAGAATGTCGTCTAGGGTGGCAGTCGGGTGGCATAATGCTGGGAAATGCGGGAAACTAGAAATACAGAAAAAATTTTAAGTTTACCTCATAATGGGTATGTACAATACGAACCCAGAGATGGGATACATATAAAATAACAACTAAAGAAAACCTGTTTTAGGAAAATTTTATCTTCTTTCTCAGTAAGAGCTTCTCCTGCCATAATGCGGCAGAACCAGTGGTTAAAATATCATGTTGAGTATCTCCAGGTTATGATTGTTGCTTGCTCTTCTACCAACAGGACAGTGGAGGGCTCCAAGCCTGGAGTAAAATTGCCAGAATAATCCTTTACAAATTTTAGTGATACTACAAATGTTTCAGATATAATGTAAAGATGAATATTTATGGACTTCTAAAATAGAAAATAATAGAGGAATTATGAGGAACAATTAATTTGTCCTATATATAAAAATCACTAATACATATTAAAAGCAGTATAAAATGAAGCATATATGAAAACTTTAAAATCTTACACATTATCAATGCCTAACAAATATCCAGAACATACACAACTGTAGCAGGAATCTTAGAGAGTCTTATTAATAAAATCAAACCTGAAGCCAGGTATTAGGGTGAATGCTGGATGATCAGAGAAACAGAACAAGCCACAGCCACCTCACCTTGCCAGTTCCTCAGCTGATCCTGTTTCCTTAGACTGGAAGCCTCTGTGTCCTCATCCAAATGGATCTCAGCTGAACTGCTGCTAAAAGCCTAAAAGCTTAACCAGCCAAATGCTTCTAGTTTCTGGTCTTCACGCCTTATATATCTTTCTGGTTTTGCCATCACTCCCTGGGATTAAAGGCATAAGTCACCATGCCTGACTGTTTCCAATGTGGCCTTCAACTCACAGAGATCCAGAGGGATTTCTATCTCTGAAATGCTAGGATTAAAGGTGTGAGTGGCACCATTTTCTAGCCTCTGTATCTAGTAGCTGTCTGTTCTCTGACCCCAGATAAATTTATTAGGGTGCACAATATTTTGGTGAACACATTACCACCACACACAACCATATCATGAAGGCTTCCAGACATGGAGATCATATAACCACATCAATGTTGAAGTCACAATTTGAAAATAAAGGACAGAGTTCAGAGAAGCCAAATTTTCTTAAAGAACCATGACGCTCTCTCAGTTTTTCTCACACTCCAGCCCACTTCAGTGTAGACTTTGTACTGAAGACATTTATCTCCGTGTTGCCAAATTCTGCACACAGTTTAGTCTATCTCTGCCACTGAGTTGTATTCAACTTAAGTTGGAAACGTTCTTCTCTCTCCCTTCAGTCACTGTAAATCTTTAGCTTCCTTAGATCTTTCTGTCATGGCTACTCAGACGTTTTGTTCACTTACCCCATCTCTTGAGTGTGAGGGGCCCCCAAGGGTCTAGATTAGTCCCTTCCTTGTCTTTCTCTTTTAATTCTGCGCTGTCTCCCTACACCTGTCTGATCATCAGTCTCTAGCTATAATCCTAACTTATGTCGTAAATGCTGACTTCTCTCCTGAGCTGTCTAGTTAACTTCCCGTGGTGTTCCATGGAGTCTCAAACTGACATATATAGCTGAGCTACTCTATAAATCTATAGAAAGCCATTGTTTTGGACCAGGGGTGGGAGCCCACAAAGATTCCAACTTCTGGTTTGACTCAAGGTCAGAGAGTCAGAGTTTATGGTGCTCTCCAAGGCTGCATGACAGGGTGCAAAGGCATGGTTACCAGGTGTCTTATACTTCAAGGCCTAATCACAAGATGCTTTGCCGTGGGGTGTGGGTACCAGGTGTTTTGAAGGATCTACACTTGGTTGTACGTTGTGCTTTAATCTTGAAAGGGGGAGGTCTTTTGCCTCTCCCCTTGCTAGTGTATAAAAAGCCCATTAGAAATAAATTCGAGGAAACTGGGATTGACCCAGGACCCTCCTGAAGCTATCCTGTGTCTCTTCTCTTTTTTCTTCATCTACTTCTATATTTCCTATCTAGCATTTCTAAATTCCTCACTCCTCCCTTCAAGGGACCCTTCGATTGGTTGGGGCTGAACCCCAACACTGAACCTCAACAACCAGGCTTCTGAATTGGCCCCCAACAGATCAGGCTAAAATAAAAATGGAGTCACCCATGATAAATCTCCAAGTAGTTCAACTAAGAACCCAGAAGGAATGGGACAGCTGAGTTTCCCAAGCAGGCTAGTTTCAACGGGCATGCTGACGAAGTAGCCCCTGGTTTGATCCTTATGCCAAGATCAAGACCTAAAGTATCTTCACATTAACCAATAAGTCATTTGCCTGCTGTTTGCCACCCTAGCCAGCCTTTTAAAGAAAAGAAACTTGGAAATAATTGAGCAGACCTTTTCCCTACCCCCTTTGTTTCTGCTATTGTCGTTCTCTCTGTGTATTTAAAACCATCTCAGCCCATCAGGACATGTGTCACATTCTGTAGAATGCAGGCACAGAGCACAGTGATGGACCCACTAGCAATCCCTTCTTGGTAGATACATCAATTTGAATAATATTCATGGACCAAGCTTCCAGAGCTAAGGGAGCCAGGAGAGAGTATATTAGCACCTGATTTCAGAAGGTGAGAGGGAAAGACATGTTGGAGAAGACAAAGAAGAGTCGCCTGTATCGTTCCTCTTCCAACTCTAAGCAATGTACGGCCTTTGGAGCAGAGAAGGAGGAACTTAAACCAAGGCCTTAGACTTGAAACCCAGTATCAGGTCCCTACAGTGAAATCCAGTGCCAGGAGCCCTACAGCCCATGCCCCTAGGACAGTGCACATGGATTAAACCTCTGGAACCATGTTAGACAGGCACCAAGGCAGCACCCCTCCCTTAACTATGAGCAGTAGGGGAAGAAGTGGCCGGCACATTTTGGAGCAGGATAAAAATACTACAAGACTTTGCATTGTAGTTCAGGGCCAGGGATTGCTGCAGTGAAACTAAGGTTCTAGATTTAAGTCCAATCTTAGAGTGTAAGCCTATAGGCATCCCCTGGCATCTGGTGGAGATTTGCACACAGATGGGCCAGATCTGTGTTTCAGCTTATATTCTTGCCAGGCATGGAGTAGGCATGTATACCTGCCTATATCGAGACTTCCTATCTTTGTGGCTATAGGACCCAGACTAAAGCTACCCAGCTTAGCGTCAGTCTAGAAAGCCAAGGGACCGTATTGACAAAACTACCTACAATGTCCAACAGCACAACAGGGAGCGAGAATATGTTTGCTAGGGGTATGGATGGTGTGAGGACGGGTCTACCTTAGAACTCAGTGACAGACTAGTGGTCCCTACAACTAGGCCAGTGCCACAGTCAGAACCTCTGCAACTGTCCCAATGCCAGAGAGAGACATGCCACCCAGTCATCACTATCAATAGTTGGTTATAACAGTCTGGAGGGATGAGTTTACCTCAGCAACTGGCAGTAGATAGCAGGGTGACCCTTTGT
This sequence comes from Peromyscus melanophrys, assembly GCA_902168415.1. Lineage (NCBI taxonomy): Eukaryota > Metazoa > Chordata > Mammalia > Rodentia > Cricetidae > Peromyscus > Peromyscus melanophrys. Next base: position 7,090 of record CABHPR010155184.1, read on the forward strand.
CTTGAGTGGGTGCTGCACTGTCTCAATAGGCTTTGGGCTTAGGCTAAGGGTGTGAGGCAACATTCTAGTGTCGCCGATCACATAACTGCTTATTGCAGTTTTTTGGAAGGTCCAAACACCGTAACGTGAAGAGCATACTTTCCACTTAGGGAAAGTAAAGGGAGGTAAGCACCCAACTGTGCCCTGAGAGCTAGAAGCTGCCCTTCTGCAGTAAGTTTTCCAGGAACCAGGCAGACTCCCGCAGTGTAACTACAGGCCAGGGACTATGGACAAACCCTCTGATCTACCTCAGCCAAGGGGGAGGCGGTGGGAACGCAGCACCTTTTTTTAAGGTTCTGCTTGATTCATGCTATGCAGCATACCAATTTAGGGTTTGGAACAAAACTTGAGCTTGGGTTTCCCTCTACTGTTGAGATGTATTTACACACCAGCAGTGAGGCTTTTTAACAACCTAGCGCCATCTGGTGACAAAATAGCAGAAGTAACTTTAGGTTTGGGAAAAGAAGCAGGCACACAACAAAAAATAAATAAATAAATAAATAAATAAATAAATAAATAAAACTATACAAAAAGTACAGGTCCAAACAAACACCTAACAAATAAATACAAATGCAGACAGCATTGCACATCCATGGGGACTGCCAGAGACCCATGATCTCACCTAGCATTCAAAACACAATGCCAGAAATTGACCACGAGATTAGTCTGTGTAGGAACTCTTAGTGGAATCCTCCAAGCTGTTTCAGTAAACCCAATGAGCTTCCAGGAAGCACAGGGAAATGATCTGATACTCTAAAAAAAGAAATTTCACAGAAACATGGAGGCAATTTTTCAGACTAAAACTAAAATCTTTGGGGTGAAAGTACAGGAGCCAAAACTCAGAACACAATGAAAGGCACCAAGAGCAGAATAGACCCAAAGGAAGGAAGAATAAAGGAAGTGGAGACAGGGTACTTGGAAATACAGAGAGGTTAAAAAGAAGGAAGAATGAGGAGGGTGTGGAATCTTCTGGGGATCAGGAGCCGAGAAAATATTCAACCTCCCAGGGCTCAGAGGGAACTTGCTGATATCAAAGGGAAAATTTACGAGAGTTATAAAAGAAAATTCCCCAAACACAGAGATGAGATCAGACACCCAGATCAAAAGTCGTAGTCAGACTCAGCGCAAACAAATGTACTGTAACTTAGTCAGTCCCCAAACACACACAAGTGTACTGTAACTTATAGTCAGTCCCCAAACACACACACAAGTGTACTGTAACTTATAGTCAGTCCCCCAACACACACACAAGTGTACTGTAACTTATAGCCAGTCCCCCCCTCCATATACACACAAGTGTACTGTAACTTATAGTCAGTTCTCCCAAACACACCACAGGAGTCAAAGAGAATTTTTCAAAGGTAGAGATAAAACAAAAGGCTCCAAAGTCAGAACAAAAGAAACAAACAACAGGTAGATAGGGGGATTCAATGCATGGGACACCTTATTTCTCCACAGAAATGCAGCAGGAAAGAGTGGCATGAGATTTTCATGGGACCACAGAGAAATCAAACTGTCAACCAAAACTATTGTGCCTACCACAACAATTCTTTAGAAATGATAGAGAGGTGTAGTGATATTTTATTGTACTCTAATAAGACTTGCCTGAAGATCAGAGGACAGAGCCAGCCACAGAGTTAAACACAGAGGTCAGGCAGTGGTGGCACACACCTTTAATCCTCTGTGAGTTCAAGGCCACACTGGACTGCATGAGATTGATCCAGTCTAGGAAAGAAAAGAAGCCAGGCAGTGGTGGCATACACCTTTAATCCTCTGTGAGTTCAAGGCCACATTGGGCTGCATGAGATTGATCCAGTCTAGGAGAGAAACAGAGCCAGGCAGTGGTGGCACACACCTTTAACCCCAGTATTTGGGAAGCACACAGGCCATTATTTTGTTTTTTCAGCACTAGGAAGGCTGAGATAGGAAGTGAAATGGCTGGGTGGAGAAAGGCATATAAGGCGTGAGGAGACAGGAACTAGAGAGTCTTTCGGCTGAGGACTCAGAGGCATTCAGTCTGAGGATTCGTGGAGTTGGTGAGGTGAGAAGTGGCTGTGGCTTGTTCCTTTGTCTCTCTGATCTTTGAGCATTTACCCCAATATCTGGCTCCGAATTTTTATTAAGACCATTTAGGATTCGTGCAACAGAGAAGTAAAGACATTCCTAGATGAATGAAACCTGAGTAAGTACATTTCCCTGAATGTCTCCTAAAAAACTGTGTAGAGGAGTTCCTTAAACTGGGAGAGACAGACACTGACGAGAGAGAAGAAAGCACTAGATGACATACAATTCCCTGGTAAGATTCACAATTCAGACCAGTTCAGAGTGTTCGAATACTCTAAACGTGGTACGAAACCCATGCACGGGTTTGGTGTCAGGATTAAGGAACAAAGCAGCTAAGATAATAAGTGCATTGATATGCTAATAGGTGGACAACATACAGACATGTAGACAGGGGCGTCACAAGGGAGATTATGGGGAAATGGAGTGAACACGCAGGGGTCTTGTATTACAACGTATTTATATACCTGTTTCTTATCTTTACAATGACGGCAATTGCTATCATTTCATATTAATTCATTATAACTAGCTCATGATTTTTATTTTATGAATTGAATTGCTGCTCAGTTCTAAAACTAAAAATGAAGCCAAATAAAATCTCCTCATTCTTATAGTTTTGTTCTCAAGGATGTCCCATCATAATTCATGCCCGGTTCAGCCCCTTCAGTGTCCCACAGTCAGTGGACGGCAGAGGAACTGCCCTCAACACCCAGATGAGCAGTCTACGGATTCCCCTTCTCAAGCGTCTCTCAAGACCAATCCTTTCTTTAGTCCAAGTCATCATTATCACCTTTATTAGATCAGCATTGCTCACCTAATGCAGACTCCAGGGCGAGCACATCTTGTATCTACGCCCACTTCCTTTGCTTTCCCTTTCCCTTTCCCAAAGCAAACAGGATCATTAAAACAACGATAAACTCCGACCTGTCACCTTTTCATTTTGCACCATCTCAACTGAGTGACCTGGCCCCCATGGTCTTTAGTGCTCCAGCTCTCCTCTCTTACGTGGGGCAGTACTATAGAGGGAGTCCTCCCTACAGTGATCTCATCCACCACCACCACTTGTCACTTCCCTAAGGGTTATGAAAATCACTGATAAAAGCAGAGTGTGATAGCTCACCCCTTTAGTCCCAGCACTCAGGAGGCACAGGCATGTGGATCTCTATGAGTTCTAAGCCAGCCAGAATAACATAGTGAGGCCCTAACTCAATAAAATAAAATAAAATAAAAAAGAGACCCACTGACACAAAGATGTCCTCTATCATGTCAAATCCAGATGAAATTCAGCAAATAAGATGTACTCATCTTCTCCCTGCTTAGCAATTTGTCTCAGGACTTTCCTTACAAAACAGCCAAATGTACAAAAACCAAGAGAAAGACCCATATATAAAAGATGGCTTTCATACCTCTTACACAAATCCATTAAAGAGTTCATTCTTTTTCACAATTGCAACAACTCTGACGAGACACTTTCCAACAATGGCCCCTCCACCAACAAGCAGATAGTGACTCCTGCTTTGTGTCTTCAGGAATAAAGGCCTTTGTACATAACCAGACCATGTGAATTCCTCCCTTTTGGCTAATAAAAAGCTTTACCGATCCTTCCCTCTCATTACACGTACCTGAGGCTTGACAGAGTGTAGATCCCAGATTGTAATTAGTTTGCTCATTCCTGAGTGTAAAATTTATTTATGTTGTTTGTTTGTTTGTTTGTTTGTTTTCCACTCATTGTTTCAACTTTGACCAGGGTAATCATTTTTCACTCTCCCAAGAAACAGCAATTCCCCTAAAAACCCTTTCTCAGCTACTCTGGTTGAGTCAGGTCTCTACTAGAGGCTGTCCTAGGATCCCACATCTCTCCTTTATGATACTACACAACTGTAACCAGGGATCTGGCTAACGATTCAGTGTTTCTCCACCATTAGATCATTTGCTCTATCATATCAAGGGCCATGTCGTATGTTGTACCTGCCCCCTTGACTTGTTCATACCATGAGTTAGATGTACCCAGAACGGGCAGATGCACACACAGATGAAGGTGCCATAGGACCAAGGAGTTGGCTGTGAGATTGTGTCTCCTAAGAAAGTCAGAAGCTACACCTGTAAAGTCTCACCAACACAGCTGAACAAGGAGAACACCAACAGACATGCTAATGTGAACAGTGGGGAAAGTCCAAGAAGCCTCAACCCTACACAAAGAGCTACAGGCAACTAATGAATGTTGGGAACAGGAAAAAATGGTCTTCTCCAGGGATGAGCCCACCAACTCGTTATCCAATACCGATGATCCGCCCTGAAAATATATACACAAGTAACTTTATAAAGACTTATCGGGTTGTACTTATGTATTTAAGAATATATATATTATATATAGATTATACATATATATATAAATCAGCAATTAATGAAAAAGAGGCCATCAACTTGAAAGAGAACAAGGAGGGGTGTATGGGAGGACTTGGAAGGAGGAAAAAGAAGGGGTAAATGATATAATTGTATTATAATGTCAATAAGTAAAAAATATTTTTTAAAAAATGAGATCTCTAGCCGGGCGGTGGTGGCGCACGCCTTTAATCCCAGCACTTGGGAGGCAGAGCCAGGTGGATCTCTGTGAGTTCGAGGCCAGCCTGGGCTACCAAGTGAGTTCCAGGAAAGGCGCAAAGCTACACAGAGAAACCCTGTCTCGAAAAAAAAAACCAAAAAAAAAAAAAATGAGATATCTAGTGACGTAAATGTTTATGTTATTCATCAAGATTATAAAAAATGGTCAATGATTACATAAAATAACAATGTATCTTTTGGGTTAGCCTTAAAAAACATTTAAACAATAGCCAACACTAATAAGAATACAGGACCCAGCTTCTTGTACATAGGACTATTAATGTGTAGAGCATTACTTGAAAACCTTGAGATATATTTGTCAACAAGCTGCTTAGATCTGGCCATTGGGCATTGTGTGACAAGCTCTAGACTGATGCTCCCAGTAACTCAGAATGTGACTGTATTCAGCAGTAGGGCCTTTACAGAAGCCATTTAGCTAATGTGGCCTTTAGAATGAGCCCACTTCACTGGTCTCTTAGAAGAGGAAGAAATGTAGGTGCACAGAAAGACAGAACACAGGAACTTGCTTACCACAGAGAAGCCACGTAAAGACCTAGTAAGGAAAGCACCACTGCAATCAAAGCAGAGGTCTCCTAGGATCCAGAATGCCAAGAAAATGAATTTCTGATGTCTATACCACCCAGTCTGCAGGATTAACAAGGAACTCATCTATCTGGAATCTTACTCTCACTCATCACAATGGTTAGCATTTTAATGCAGCTGAGGTCCCTGAGGTAAGTCTGCCAGTCTGTTTTCTGTGGGTCAGTCACAGTACTTGTTGCTATGGAAAAGTGGAGAGCAGAGAGGCTCAGTGTCTGCCTCTTCCAGTCAGGGTTTGCTTAAGAGACGGGCTTGCCACAAACAGTACACATGACTATTCTAGCTGAATGCCATACATCTTAAGGTACGCTTGTCCAACCTTTTGGCATTGCAGGACAACATCATCTTCAAAGTTCATGCTTGGGATCCCATGATCAAGTTACCAAAACAAAAAATTGGAAAATAAATACCTCAATGTCTTAAGTAAGTCTACAATTTTGTGTTGAGTGGCATTCATAATTGTCCTCAGCTGTATTCTCAGACCAGAACGTACAAGGAGAAAGAACAAAATATGACTATATGAAGCAATAATAAGGTCAACTATTTATATTTACATGGATCCGGGGACCTGGATGGGGAATCAGGGAGACTTCTGTGAATGTGTGATGACTGAGTTATAATATGCAGAGGCTCAGTGGGAGGAATACAGACTGCTTTGTACCTGAGGATGAGCCCCACACTTGGGTAGGGACACCGTCACAAAAGGAGCTTGCTGGTGGGCTAGGGAGTAAAGAGAGCCTAGGAAGGGACAGAGGACTAGGGTTAAGAGATACAATGAGATTCCAATAGGGCTGTAGTGCAGATGTGCAATGATAATGCAGGTGTGCCATGATAACGCAGCCTAAAACCATCTAAGGTTTGCTGTGTGATGTAAGGATGTTTTCTTTTCTTCTCCTTTTGTAGTCTAGCAGTTCTCTTCAGCAATGTTTTGTGATCACTAATACTAGTAAGTACTTACTTGGTATTTGGTGCTATACTGAGCATTTATGTATATTAGTCACTAAATGTCATGGTACCTTCATGCCAGAGGTATGACTACCCCAGGTCCCATTTAGGGGAATCTGAGCAAAGACATTAAGGGCCTTGTCTGGAGCCACACTGCCAGGAGAAACAGAAGGCAACAGCATGAGCTCCTTCCAAACCCATCCCCCTCTCTCCTGCATAGTAGCTTCCCCACTGTAGCATCCCAGAGTAGAGAGCAAAGGCCATAGAGTACTATGCTAAAAGCTCCACTATCGTCCTTCCCTCCCGTGTATTACAGAATGGCTACCTATTCAAATTGAATACAAATATAATGTAAATTAGGAGAAGCCATTCACTGCCAATCATACAATATTGTAGGAGCGTTTCTTTCCAGTTTTTTCAGAGATACCTTTGGGGTCCAGTCCCAGTGTACCCCTTTAGTAAACAACTACAGGAGAACCACTATAGGAATGAGTATATAACTACCCTTTGGATCATCAGGGACAAAGATTAAAATTTTGAGAATTTACTACTTTAATTTGAAAATATGCCAAAAGAATAGAAAATAGAGAAATACGATCTGAAGAAAGCCAAAAGAGAATGCTGGGTGTAGATGGGGAAACTTGTTTGTTCCCCTCAAATGACTTCACAGGGACAGTAATATGTGGTGTCTACCCTGGAGCATGAAGGAACTGAAGATTCTTCAGCGATCAGGGCCCTCAGTCTCTGCTCCAAGTGATGTTTCATGTGGCGCAAGGACCCCTCTCACAGGGCTCAGATGATGCAGAACAAGGTTACAGGAACTGTATAAGCCATGGAGAGGAGTAGACATCTGAATCCACTAAGCTATTAGAAATGCATTCATACAATGAGCAGAAGAAATGGTTGACATGGAAACAGGCTTACCTCTGTTTTGTATCCCTGTGATGATGGAAGGAGAAGGCAGAATGTGTCATAACAGGCTTCATCTTACCTCCTTTTCTTTTCACCTAAGACAGTAAGCTAAAGCTAGATTTCTCCAAGTCTTTAAATCAGCAGTCACAGATTGAGTCTGAACAAGAAGCCATGTTCTATGAGAAGGGCTGACTTTCACCCCTGACTATAACCTCATTCTTTCCAACAGTTCACATTTTCTGCTAGACTAGAATTTGCACAAGCATTAGAGACCATGTGTCTCTTTTTTTACTTCATAATCCCCATGTCTGGCATAATACCTGGAACAAAATACATGTTCAATAAACACGTTGAAGGAATTAATGTTCTATTACTGTGTTATTGAATCCTAAGACTGATAATGATGGATTAGAAAACACATTCAGAACAGGCAAGAAGGAGGAAGCTCTTCCTATTCATTTAACAACAGTGAATCGAGATCATTCAGATGCAGAGATGGAAGAGGTTTTGATGAGATCAATGGGAAGGAAGAAAGAAGAGAATGAGAGAATGCATTTCGTTCATTAAAATAAGACACAAAACCTGAAAACCAATGTTGTCCAGAACTTGACAGGAAGGCCCTGCTGCTGAGCACATCACATACTTGAGACATAGACTATGGAGACATCAAGCTGGTACTAACCTGGCAGCCATACCCCTACTGGCTACTTTTCACAGTGCTGGAAGTCACGCTACTGAAGAAGAAAAACAATCATTAGTCTTCCCCAGATGTTTCTCCTTATGAACTGCAATGACAACTGACCTGGTAAGACATGTCCACTGGTGTAAGAGTGGAATGAATATCACAGGGTAAATCAGCCACTTTCTGACTGGATGTAAGACCCACTCAACAAGAAAATCATGCCTGGCACCATTATTGGGACAGGAACCAATTTCTGGACTGACCATAGACCCTAGGAGAGAACCTATTACTTTTTTTTTTTTTTTGAGACAGAGTTTCTCTGTGTAGTTTTGGTGCCTGTCCTGGATCTCGCTCTGTAGACCAGGCTGGCCTCAAACTCACAGAGATCCGCCTGGCTCTGCCTCCCGAGTGCTGGAATTGAAGACATGCGCCGCCACCGCCCAGCTGAGAACCTATTACTATTAATCATTAACTCCTATCATTATACCCATAGATCAATGCATCCCCCTCGCCCTTCATCAGAGATGCTTCTGATTGTGGTAGATGATAATCAACACAGAAATAGTTGACTTCAGAATGCCCAGCCATAAATAGAACATATATACCACACCTCCCCCTTCAAAAGCTTAGGGGTCACTGTGAAAGAGGGGGTAACATAATTTAAGAGCTTGAGGTGGTGGATGACCACAAGGAAACAGTGTCCTCTGGTCCCATCAGAGAAACTGACATATGAGCTCAGTGGTTATGACAACATGCAGAAACCTGTGAAAGCTTGAGATAAACCAAATCCCAGCATGTGGGGGGGGGGCACATGGCATCCCACCCCTAGTCAAGTAGCTATTGGCCATTCTGAGCTGCTGGAGGAGGAAAGGCCAGTTTTCTCTAATAGTGCAGCCTCCCATAGGTTGACCAAGCTGCAGTGGAAGGCCACACATCCAAGAACATTTGAGCAGCACAAATTGCAAACCGGTCTTGATGGGGGCAAAAGGAGACACAAAGTTGGGTGGGAGGAGAAGGGTGGGCGGGAGGAGAAGGGTGGGTGGGTTTGCAAGGAGTGACGGGAAAGAGGGCAAATATGGTCAGAACGCATTGTGTGAAATTATCCAGGAACTAATTCTAAAGGAAAATTGAAAACAATGTTAGTCCAAAATGAGAAAAATTCTAGCACATTTTGATGATAAAACACAGATTTGATTTACCAAAAAGACAGCATTACTGATTTAAACGAAGGAGAAGCAGCAGGCTTGTTTTCTGGAACTCAGGCCATGTCGGTTCTGGGTCCTCTGATTTCTTCTCTATCACTCAGATTTTAAATTTTATTCCACATTTTGTCTCTTAAAGAACATACAAGCATGTTTATTTGTTAACTACAAAATGGGTTATTTCTTTGGACACTCTAGCCAGGTTAAAATAAGGAAATGGTCGTTAGAGAAAAACACACTACATGTACACCATTGAGAAACGCTGTTGACAATAACTCTGTGGTTCCCAGCCCCCACTCCCCCCCAAAAAAACTGCAGGCTAACCATGAATTTTCTAAACAAAGTGGATTACGTGTGTTTAAAAGTATAATAAACTTGTTTATTTTGGCAACTATACTTTGTAAAGCAGATTGCTTCTTTAATTTTCACACTCCCCGTGGCCCTGGGCAGCTATTGCATTAAATAGTAAATCACAGATTTTCTCTTGTTATCTTTGCCTGGTTCCCATACCTGGAAGCTTCAAGCTAATTGTACTCCTGCTTCAAAGATTTTGAAAATCTCATTATGTCTGAAACATTGAATTCTGCTGAGATCACATGAGAGCACATCATGCAGGCGTGTATTTTAAAAGCGAGACGTGGAAGGCTGGAGCTGAGTCTCACAGAGAGCGGCTGGTCCCACTCTCTTCATCTGAGGAAATGGGAGGAAGGAAGTACTCATACTAATCCTTTGTCACTGACCATTCATGTGGTAAGGGGCTTCTTTTGAAATGTTTGTGTCTCAGAGAAGCCTCATCCCTCAAGCTGTTGATCAAGGGCAGCACAAGTAATTCCCTGGCACACTTTACAACCATTGTATATCTGGGGCCCTGGAACGGACCTTAGATAGGTTTACCCACAACCTAACTTTGCTCTGGGGTTGGCAAAGAAGCGGTTTTGGTAAGCTGTCTCCACTAGCTGGAATTCTAAGTGACTTGTGAAAAAGAAATGGCATTGTCATCGCACTGTACCTGTGAAGTAGATGACATGTATGTAGAGCCTTCCAGCGCAGCAGCTGAATAAGGGAATGTGCCGGCTATCTGCAGGGGAGTCCTAACCTGGCCCCGCCTGCCCACCCGCTCCTGGGAGCTTCCTCTGGCATTTTATTCCTTGCCTCTGGCTGCAATGGGAAGGGTTTGAGGGCTGTTCCATCTCTAATCATATAAGCAATGGCAGCCAAAAGAAAAGGTGTATTATATTTATCAAAGGCAGTGATTTGCTGTGTGGAATCTCAGGTCCCTTAAAGGCCATCATATACATGAGCTAATTGCACTATTTCAAAATTGGAAATCACGCATTGACTCATAACATCTACACAGAACTACAAATTCCTCTCCTTTGGCTTAAATACTGTCACTTAGTGGTATGAACTCTGATTTATCAGGAACAATGAACAGTAATTCAAGACATCTTAGATTACTTAAAATGAAGAAACCATTACTTAAAACGTAAAAAAAAAAAAAAAAAAAAAAAACTAGTCCTTTTAAAGGGCAACTCAAACACATAAAAAGGATTTTTTTATAAAAATGGAAAAGTTTGGAAACATTAATTTAATTAAGCCAAAGAACTCCTCAAATATTCTCTAAGATACCCCCCCTCTGCCACTCCAGCTCCCCCTGACTTTATGGTCACTCACTGGGCAGGGCAGGGAGGCTTTCCTGTAGCTGGCTTCTTGTGGTCGGTGGTGGTCCCGGAGTCCTCGTTCATCCTTTTCTCTCCAGCTGTGACCCCAAAAGCTGCTCATCCATTTGGCAAAAGACACATCATCATCATCATCACCATCATCTCTGTGCTCCATGGAAATGTGACTCAAAATATTAAAGGCCTGCCCCTAAAACTGACAGAAATATAACCCAAGCTTTGATGAATCCCACCCAGAACACTGAAAGAAACTGGTGTTTGAAATGGTCTCTGATAATGGCATCCTCAAAAAAGAAAAATTTACCAAACAACCACTTCATCATCAGGCAGCCTGGAGCAATGTCTATTTATAAACCGTGCAGCCCATACTCCCCTCCCCCTTGTCTCTTTAAATTGAGAGGCTGTTTAATCCTCCTGTTTCCAGGGCTGTGCCTCACAGCCTAAGGGCAGGCAGCACAGTCCACTGCCTGGTTTTCTCTGAGCCTTTCTGCCAAAGGCATGTGGCGGCATCTCCAGCTGTCAACGGTGATGAAGCGTGACCCTCACAATATGCTTGTCAGCTCCAGGCTGGCTGAAATAGGGCCACGTCCAAAAGACAGACAACTGGAGCTTGCAAGCTAGTGAGCTGCTGGCATCTCCTATCTAGAGCTGGATGCCTTTCTAATAAATAAAAATGATATAGAAAAAAATCTGTCTCTAGGACAAATTGGATAGCTTTTTTATTTGAGCATTATATATTGAGCATATATATATATAATACAAATCTTAAGTGTATATCTTAACAAATTTTTATGTATATATACTCTTATGCTTCCAGCCACAGTTACTAGCTAATCACAGATATTTCCAGGATCCAAGAAAGCACCTGCTAACCCCTTCCAATCCATATTTCTTTGAAAAGTTTGCTACATCTGGCTTGTTTCATAAAACTTCTATAAATTTGTAACCTCTGAGTCTTCTTATTCTTTCCAAAATTAAGAAAGCTACATTTCCAGAACTCATACTTTGCAGTGTATATGATGACAAATATTTTAGAAATGTGATTTTCATTATAACAATGCTGTAATTGAGAACCTTGTATCATACTTTGTAGATGAAGAAATTGAGATTCAAATTGATCATCATTTGTCCAAACTTGAACTACTGCTAAGCTAAGCACCATAGCCAAGTTTAAACCATGAACCTTTTTTTTTTTTTTTAATCTTCCTGCTGGTATTCTAAGAGCTTTGAGGAAATGTTGCAGCCTCAAAGAGAGGGATTCCTGATCAGTCTCCATATGGAAATTCTTCCTAGAGCTGAAGTCGGCCTTGAAAGCTATGCTGATATTCCCAGAGCTTTGTTTATACTATGTGACTCTGTGTGGACCTGTCTTTGATTCTTCCTAAGGTAAGTGCTATAGAGCTATACCTACAAATGAAATGGTGCCCTCTGGAAGATGATGAAGGATCCTCAATCTTAGGAAGTAAACAAAACTTAGAAGGCTCAGGAAGCACATGGAACTTACAAGGCTCAGGGAGCCCCTCAAAGTCATGAGATTTTCTAAGTCCTTGTAGAAGGGGATAAAGCAGTAAATTACAAATACTAGGAGAACAGTTTCTGGCTGGCAAGCTGCCTGTAAATTGTACAGGGAAGCTCCATGGATGAAGCTTTCATGAGTTATCATTCATGCTGGGCTGGGCTTTTCACAGTCCTACCAACAGGTGTCTTTGAATCACCCGTGCCTCTCTTAGTAACCCCTCACTTGTCTCGCTGTATGTAACTCTGATAAACTCACTGTTTCACCAAACTGTACTTGCTATCATCATTTCTTTGGACTTACATCAATGTCCTAACTGGGTTGAACAGATATTGTGGGGAGTAAACAAGGCAACTCCACGTAATTAAAAAAGAGGTTTATTTTGGGGTAACTTACAGCCAGTAAAGGGGTTGGTTACAGGATCCGGGAGAGGTGAGATGTAGTCCAGCAGGGTTCTCTGGAGAACTCTGCTTGGTCTAGCATCCAGGATCATAAGGAACCAAGGGCCTGCACATCTAGCTTTTGGGTCTTAAGGGCTCCCGTCTTGGCCCTGCTCCAGGAGCAGGTCATAGGTAGGCATGGCAGTTACCAGAAGCCTCACTAAGGGTAGTACTTCCCGATCAAAGCTGGAAGAGCTACCCACTACAAATAGATGTTTACATTTCTTTAGATAAAGTTAAGACAGCAAAATTGGTACCAAAACAGGGCCCAGTTGAACAAAAGATGAGTTGAGAAGAATGGTTGTATGGCTCCTGAAATGTATTCTGAGACATTCACATGAGGGTGTAACATCTGTGAATACCTTTCCCTGTGTAGTATGAGATGCTGTACTGGCTAGTTTTGTACCAATTTGACACAAGCTAAAGTTAGCAAGGAGGCGCTCAACTGAGAAAATGCCTCCATACGCTCAGGCTGTAGGCGAGCCTCTAGGGCATTTTCTTAATTAGTGATTGATGGAGGGAGAGTCTAGCCCATTGCCAGTGACGCCATCCCTGGGCTGGTGGTCCTGGGCTCTCTAAGACAGCAAGTTGAGCAAGCCATGCGGAGCAAAACAGTAAGCAGTACCCCTCCCTGGCCTCTGCGTCCATCCCTGCCTCCAAGTCCCTGCCCTGTGTGAGTTCCTGCCCTCACTGCTTTTGATGATGAGTTGTTTATATGGAACAATGAGCAAAATAAACCCTTTCCTCTCAAGTTGCTGTTGGTCATGGTGTTTCATCATAGCAATAGCAACCCTAAGACAGATGCTGTCCCTTTCCACTATGGTGGCAACTGCATGCTTCCTGCATTGGATAGGACATACCAAGCCATCTGAGAATGAAGCATCCTTGGGGAATCCCAAGATATCCATCTTCCTTTATACAATATAGAGTGGCATGCCCTCTTGATGGATGATGTGTACCATGTAGGTCCAAGAAATGCCCCCAAACTGTTGATAGACTGCAGAACATATTGCAGTCTCTAAGTAGCAAAATTGGTATAAGAAGAAGGCTGTGACATCAGTTGTGTGCCCTTTGTTGTGGATGATAAGAAATGCAACTGAGACCAGATGCCTTCCCAGATTGAGTTTGCCCATAAAATGGAGGGACAGGGTAAAGACATGTGGATCATATCCATTACATTAGACTCTGACTTGACAGGACAGATGTGGAAAAAAGGAGAGAATGACATAGATGTTTTGCAACTTGAAAGATGCAATGGAAAGAGAATATAAATTAGATCTATGCTAAAGAGCCCTTTCTGCCCAAAAACTTGGAACCTGTGAGACCTGAACAACGGGGGTAGGGAAGAATAGAAGATACCTCTTAGGTCTGATCTTTACAAAAATAGGAGGGGAAATCCATGATTCATCCTGTAGATGGGCTTTTTTTTTTTAATTAGTTGCCATTGTCCTAATAGATAATAGAAAGCAACTTAAGGAGGAAAGGGTTTATTTCATCTTACAACCCCCAGGTTACAATTCCATCACTGAGAGAAGTCAAGCCAGGCACTGATGCAGAGGCCATGGAAGGGTGCTGCTTACTGGCTTGCTTCTCACGGCTTGCTCAGTCTGCTTTCTTATGGAACCCAGGACCACCAGCCCATGGGTGCACCACTCACAGTGAGCTGCATCCTTCTACATTAGTTATCATCAAGAAAATGCCCCACAGGCTTCCTTGCCTGCCAATCTGGTGGGGTCAATTGAGGTTCATGCTTCCCAAATAACTAGCATGTGTCAGGTTGACATAAAACTAGCTGGCCTAGGGGCCTTCATGTTAAAGACCAACAAAACCAACCAACCAACCAAACAACCAAACAAAAAACTGTGCTAACTAGGCTATACTCAGCTTCTGAAATGCTTTAATTGGGAGAAATTTAAATAAAAATGGAAGAGGCTCTCAGGGCCTAACCGATGAGACTGTGAGACATGGCATCAGATGGGATCATTCCGAGTGTCACAGAAACAGAAACAGCAATATAAATACTTAACCCTCCTTGAGGTCAAACGTGCACATTCTGAGGAATGTGCACAAGAGAAATCAGTCTCTGATAAGCCGTTAGGAATACTTGCTTACCTCTGGATGGGGTCCCCATACATATCAGGGACTAGAAGAGACTAAAGAGAACTGGACATAAAGAGGTGATGCCTGGTGCTCACCTCACTGGAGCAGCTAAGGCTGTGTTCAGGGCACAGCTACGAGAAAGGGCTTTGGATGCTTGCTGATCCCTTTACTGGGGGATGTTATCTTTAAGAAATAGGAGAGGCTTTGGCATATCTGATTGATATGCATAGGCATGAAAATTGGGTTCATAAGGTAATAAAGCAATCAAGCACAATTGAAAGCAGGCAACCAACACAGACAAACAGGTCTGCCAGGGTCACTCAAAGGTAAATTTGGTAATATTTGTGCTGAATCATGTTTCCTGGAGGGGAAAACAGAGAACCAAATACTGCATTGCTAAAGCTCTGAAAGGCTTTAAAGCCTGAGTAATAGTTCTGAGAAGACATAAATTACCAAACAGTGCAGATAAGATTAAGCTTGCCCTGGGATGGGAAAGTCTCACTTCAAAGCATGTGATATATGTTCTTTACCCTTCAAGAAGGCATACTTGGGGTAAAGATTATTTGTTCAGCAGCCAAGAGTAGCTGATGAAAATTCAAGGGACGTGGTACTGGCCCAGAGACAGACTGTTAATGTTGTGGAGTTCAAGACCCTCAGGGAAAGACCACAGAACAAAATGTCTTCAATTTAAAGGATAAAAAACAAACTTATTTTGTTCATATCAACGTTGAGACAAACAGCCTCCTTTGCCAGTCTGAGAGCTGCTGCAAAAGAGGAGGACAGGGGCTAGCATTTTTCAAGACAAGGTTTCTCTGTGCAGCTCAGGCTGTCCTGGAACTTGCTCTGTAGACCAGACTGCTGGCCTCATACTCACAGCGATCCGCCTGCCTCTGCCTCCCCAGTGCTGGGATTAAAGGCGTGCGCCGCCGCCGCCGCCGCCGCCACCACCACCACCACCACCACCACCACCACCACCACCACTACCACCACCACCACGGACAGGGGCTAGCATTTTTAGAGGCACAAATCACAATTGTCTCAACTCTTGGAATTTTTTCTGCTGTGGGCATTATCATGTTTTGTTTCATTTTCTTCTGTTTTAAGCGAGCCATGGTAAAGAGAGATTACAGAATCAGAATAAACATCTGGTTAATATCTTAAGATAATGATTACACAATAAACGAAAGAGGGAACAATTCTGGGAAATGAGCCAGGTGGCTCTGAGATCAGTCTCCTCTTTAGATTGCCGTTAAGACTCAATTACTGATGAAGCTGACCTTAGGGTCATGGACTAAACCTCCCGTGGTGGACAACCCTTAGGATAAGAAGAAGGTCCTGCTGACTCTCGAGCTTTCCTTTTGTACACATTCACTTAGTTTGAAACGCAGTCTGAAATGGGGCTAGTTTTTAAGCGTTACATTAGAATCATTGGTGAGCCAGCTCTAGTAGCAGACATGGCAGGCAAGAATGTAGCCCTGCTCCCCTTGGTCCTGAATGAAGCCAAATTGTGCAAAATGACCTTGTGGGAACTACTGGGGGATGGACCCGATCAATATATGCTTGCTCTATGGAAACAGTAGCAGCATCCCAGGGAAACAAGGCAGACCAGGTCTTAGAGAACAACATTAATTGTAGAGGGCTGGGATGGGGATAATCTTCCATCCATGCCATTGGAGTCAACAGTACTCTTTTGACAGAACTGTCGGTATGAGTGCTGGGATCACTTTGTGCTATATTAGACCTTGCTAACATTTCTTTTTCCTTCCTTCTCTCTCTCTCTCTCTCTCTCTCTCTCTCTCTCTCTCTCTCTCTCTATCCCTTTACCCCTCAAAGACCAACTGTCACTTTCTTGGAGTGCACAGATGGGGCCCTTCAGTGATCTTGCCAAACCTCTATAAAGTTTTCTTTATTATTAACTCGTGTTTTATAGATTTGTAAAAGCATCTAGAAGAACAGCAAAGACATCAGTTAAGGAGGGAACATGCTAACTTAAGTGATAAAGAGCACTCCTGGAAGCTCTTATTGAGTCATTGAGTAAAATTCCCAGGTGCCAGGTGGTAGGTTACCTTACTACAAGCTGTTGGAGAGGGAGGCTTCCAAAGCCCCACAAACCATCAAGGCTATCACCGCTGCTATTGGTTGGATTGTAAGTTATACTTGTTAGGGCTACAAAGAGTGCATACATGAATCTGGGACTGAGTTGAAAACTTCCTTCCTACTGTCTGACTGGCTTTTGTGGGGCCAGAGGAATCTTTGTGGAGTGCCGAGAGAAAACGGTCTTGTTCAGTTATGGATCCCAGATGTTACACGACCAACATGCCAAGCAAGATATGCCCATTGGCATAATAATGCCATGGCTGTTACGAGTGAAACCAACTCTTTTCTGATTGGATTTAAGGCCCATCTCATACGAAGAAATTCACATCTAGACTGGATGTCTCAGCAGTCCCAACCTGGTGCTTGAGTCCCAGGGAATTTGTAGAGAGCTGCTGGTCTTCAGTCTGCATTGGAATCCCAAGGAAGTAGGCTCTAATATCAGTGAAGAAATGTCCCAGCAACAGGATAGATGAACTTATCAGTGAGGATGAGGGCAAGTCGGCAAAAAGAAAAAGTTTCCTTCTTCCATGTCTTTTTATGTGAGCCACAACCAGAAGGGATGGCTTGGCTTTAAGGTGGGTCATCCCACTTCAAACAGTCTAATCAAGACAATTTCTCACAGGAACGCCCAGCTGCTTGGGTTTTAGTTGATTATAGATGCAGTCACGTTGACAACCAAGATTAGCCATCACAATTGTTTGGCCATGGAGGGAAACTTTTATTTTATTTTATTTTTGAATAAAAGTGGCAAACTACAAGTATCCATAACTGTCCAGCTCTTGAGAACAAACAGTTGTTGCTGTGGCAATAGTGGCTCAGTGCTGAGCCATAGAAGGAAGAAAACAACCAAGTTATCTGTTTCACTCCCACCGTGGCACAGGGAATGTTGCCAGCGATGACAAAGAGAAGTGTGAAAAGAAATGGGGAAGGAGATGGAACACTGCACAACTACTTCCTCAAAGTGAAATATCCCATCTGTCTTAGAGTTTCTGGTGCTGTGAAGAGACACTATGACTGTGGGAACTCTTATAAAGGACAACATTTAATTGGGTAGCTTACAGTTTCAGAGGTTTAGTCCATTATCATCATGGCACAACATGGTGGTATGTAGGCAGACATGGTGCTGGAGAAGGAGCTACGCACTGAGAAGGAACTACATCTTGACTTGCAGACAAGAAGTGGTCTGAAACACTGGGCATGGCTTGAACATATATGAGACCTCAGAGCCTTTCTCCACAGTGGCATACTTTCTCCAACAAGGCCATACCTACTCCAACAAAGCCATAGCTCCTAATAGTGCCACTCCCTATAAGTTCATGGTGGGTCAATTGAAACTACCACACTCTCCTAGAAAGTGAGGGAAGCTCATAAGACTTAGGAAGTAAACAAAGTTTACAAGGCTCAGGAAGTACCAGAAACTTAACAAGGCTCAAGATTCTCCCAAAAGTTACATGATTTTCAATGCCTCTACCCTAAGTTATAAAAGCAGTAAGCAGCTGATTGGGAGAGGAGGCTCTCTGGATGCCCAAGATGCCTATAAATTGTTCAGAGAGCTCTAGGGATGAACCTTTCTTGAGAGTTACCACCCATTAGGAGTGATACAGCTTCCTTTGAGTCACCCATGCTCTGGTACCCCTCACCTATGCTCCTGCAAGTGTTGTGTGGTTAAATTTTTCCTGGAGAGATATCTACTTACCCCAGGCAGAGAATCCATAGTTCAGACTAAAGTATAGATACCATTAGAGTCCAGTTTGGTGAAGCAATGAGTTAGTTGGGGTTACTTGCAAGAATATGGGTGAGATGTTACTCACAGGAGCAGAAATGACTCAAAGACAGCGGCATCACCAAAGCCCACCCCAGTACGGAGGACAGCTCACAAAGCTCGGAACCTGGAGTATACGGCACAGCCTTCCGCCAGCTCAACAAGCTGGAGGGTGTCCTTTCCAACTGCCTCAATTTTTCTAAACCTCTTCTAGGCAGCTCAGCTTGTTCTGCTTCTTCTAGATCACTGGTCTAGCCTCGGCATCTTCCTTGCAGTTTGACTCCTCTGAGAGTCCTCTTTGCAGCTTTAATGTCTACTCTGACAAGGAGGAGCCTAGTGAATCTGGTCAGTTTCAGGGGCTTCCTGAGCTCTTTTGAGTTGTTTACCTTCCTGCTGAAGTACCTTCCCTGCAGGATGAAATATTTCAATCTCAGAAAAAAAAACAAATTGTTACACAATAGCAAGTAAACACAATATACTCTCTGGTTCACTAAGCTAGACTCAGGATACCAGGTTTTTTTTGTTTTGTTTTGTTTTGTTTTTTTGAGGGGAGGATGTCTTGAAGGCAGATGATTGCAAAACCAGATCAGATATTATCTAATTGAAGAAAATAAAGGGACTTTTTGAATCTCAGCAATGTTTGATTTATGGAGTGCCAAGCCTTCCCCTTACAGACAGAACTAATGTAGTTATTGAAGAATGTACAGAAGAGCAGTGCCATCACAAGCCTGAGGTCGTTTGTATTCATAAAGCCCTACTTTCCCTTTGGCCTTTGACTTGACTGGGAATCTGATTGCTAAATATTTGGTGAAATAAAAACTCCCTCTAAATGGCAGTGATGGCTCACTTGACCTATATTGTGCATAAAAGATGTTTATGCTAAAGGTCTACTTCCATTCTGAGAATCTGAAATTTTTGTATGTGCTCAGCTGAAGATCAGCTGTATCTTTTAACATGGGGTATTACTGATAATATCTGGGCTATGAAACACTTCAGCTGAGCATAAAGACAGTACAATAAGATGGTAATATAATAGGCCTGGAACTCCCTAAGAAATAACTGCTAGCAACATTAGCTATTTGCTGTCATAGTCCATGGTATTAGAGTGTCTGCAGTGATTTACTTTTGTCTGAATTAGAAGCGGCCTAAAGTGTATGATCAATGCTATTTATACTATGTTTGTCAGCTTTCCATTACTGTGGCAAGATCTCTGTGACAAGGTAGAACAGATGTGGCAAGAACATGTGTGTGTGCCGGGGGAGCTACTAATCTCATGGCAATCAGAAAATGAAAAGCAATATTGGGATCCTAACATCATCTCAAGTGACACACATAGTAACATGATTCTCCTCAGTTATGGCTAACCTAAAAGTTCTACCACCTACATAAAGCCCCCCAAGGCTAGTTAGCAAGCCTCCAACACATAGCCTTTGGGGGATATTGAAGACCTAAAAATAACATGTTACAAAATTAATTTCCTTTGGGAATCTAAAATGACGTCATTTGCCTGGTAAAGTGTGCCTCCATGACAAGTAGCCAACACAGCCTTCCGAATTGTCTGGAAGGAGTCTCCCTGGGGACTGCTTTCTTTCCAGATGTCAACATCTCCCATGATTAATGAATGAGAGAAGGGGACTGCTGAGTGAGCCAGCTTTCCTCTAAACTTTGCCTCTGTGTAGGTGCAACTTGAAATTTTGCTTTATAGTTTTTCACTGTAAAAAATACTTAGCCACAAGTGTGAATACACACGGAATCATATGACTTCCTTTGGTGGTGAGTCACTAATCCAAGGAGTGTTCTTTGAGACCCTTGACTGAGGGAAGAAAGGAAATTCTCTAAAATTTCTCACAAAGCTACGATATATAAACGTTCACTGTTGTGAGAGGAGAGAACAGAATAGATTCCCATATTTGCTTTTCAGCAAAAGACCATTTCTTGACAAATGAGGATTGGTGATTGTTCCTACCTTTTTAAAAAATTCTTATTTTTTAGATTATAATTACATTTCTCCCTTCCTTTTCCTCCCTTCCAACTCTCACATATAACTCTCCCCACTCTCCTTCAAGTTCATGGCTTTTTTTTTTTTTACTAATTGTGATTGCATACATAAATGTACATGTATTTACATATCTATTACTAAATATAACTTATACAGTCTGTATAATGTTACTTGTCTGTATGCTTTCAGAGCTAGCCATTTGGTATTGGACAACATTTGGCGTGCTCTTCCCTGGGGATGACCACTTTCTCACTCCCAGCTTTTCTCACTTGTCTATAGTTCTTCATGTAGGGTTGAGGCTTTGTATGCTTTTGTCCACCCACTTTGGTATGTTCATTGGTTTCCTCCTTTTCCTCCTTGTTCAGCGCACATTTGGGAAACCATGTTGGTGAGATTGTATAAGTGCAGCTTCTGAAATTACTAGGGGTTACAATCTCAGAGCAAACTCCCTGTTCCTCTGGCTCTTACATCTTCCCACCCCCTCTTCTAAAATGTTCCCTGAGCCTTAGGGGTAGGAATGTTTTGTAGATGTATCCATTGGGACCAGGTTCCCCAACTCTGCATATTGACTGGTTATGGTTTTCTATAGTGGTCTCTGTTGCAAAAAAAAAAAAAAGTGTCCTTGATGAGGAGTGAAGGCTAGACTTATCTGTGGGTATAAGGACAGATGTTTATAGATTGTTAGGAATTACACTGGCTTAGTAAATGAGTGGTTGTAGATTCTCCTCCAATAACCATGATTCCACCAGCACTAAGTAGTTAGCTAGGGCTCCAGTATCAGGCATGGTTTCT
This sequence comes from Peromyscus melanophrys, assembly GCA_902168415.1. Classification (NCBI taxonomy): domain Eukaryota; kingdom Metazoa; phylum Chordata; class Mammalia; order Rodentia; family Cricetidae; genus Peromyscus; species Peromyscus melanophrys. The sequence continues at coordinate 28,517 of CABHPR010155184.1, forward strand.
CTCCTGCTGAATGGGTCTTAAGTACAATTAGAGACCTGTTGGTTACTGTCAAGGTACGCATGCCACTACTGCGCCCATTTTCTGGGCTAAGGTTTTTATAGCATACTCGGAGCAATTTATAACAGCAGCTCTTAGCCCTGGAAGAACCTCTTCTCTGGCTTCTCTAGTAACTCTGGCATGAGAAGATGCTCTACTCTACCATAGGATCTAGCTACCTGATTTCCCTAACAGAGACCATTTTATTCGCCTATAAAAGATGCTGCCATGGACACAGGACCCAAAAATCTGTGCTTTGACTCAGGTGCTGGTGAAGAAATAGGCAAAGAGGCCAATGCAGCAGAATAGAGAACCTAGAAACAGATCTTTGTGTATGAGCCTGTGTGTATAAAATACCTACATGAACAATGTCAAGGAGTTTATACTTGCTCACTGTTTGAGTAGGTTCAGTCCAAGGTCTACTATTTTTTTGCTGTTGTTGTTTAGCACTGAAGTAAGGTGGGAGGGTATGGTAGAGGACACTCTTCATGTCATGGTATCTGGGAAAAGGCGAGAGGATGAGAAAAGGGAAAAGAATAAAATATAACTCCGAAGGCAAGCTCCCAGCGAGCTGATTCCTCAAACCAGTTTCCACCTCCTCATAGACCCACACTGAGCTACAGTCATGATCCAGTCACTTCCAAAGAGCCAGGCCCATAAGAACAAAGCCTATAGCACATTGCTTTGGGGGCGACAATTTAGATCCAAACGCAATTAATGCCATGTTTACTTTTCCTACCTTATAGTATGCAGTTTGTAGATTGCACCTGTGTTATCAGTAATTATATAATATTTAAGATATAGAAAATATATAAGAACTCTATGTCCCCACGTAATACAAACAGTACTTTATCATCCATATACTAAAAGGAGTAGGCATCAATAAAATTGAAGTCCTCCCTTTACTTTCTCAGTCTCTAACCACGAGGCAGGATGCAACCACATAAGGTGGAGGATTATGAATATAAACACAATTCACATTTAGCATACAGGCTAAAAGCAAATTAAAAGCATGTCTGCATAATCACTTAGAATAAATAAGGTAAACAAGCCAAAGAGCAATTCATGTAATTTATTTGGTTTTTAAAAGAACTGACAACACACAAAAGCAAATAAGTAAAATGAGAAAACCTCCTCAGAGTCGTTACTGGCAGCAATCTTACCAAACGTTTTGGTAATTGATTGTATGCATTCATGAGGCATCCAGTTCTGTAAGCATTGAGTTACCCAGAGAAGACCAGTGAGATGAGATAGGATATAAACAAGACCAGGTAAAGTATGTGGGAAAAAGTATATGGTGGAAATAGGCTCTAACTATCAGAAAGAGAGGGGTACTCAGAAGGGTACTGAAGAGTGCTCTCAAAGATACTGAAATAAAAACAAAAACAAAAACAAGACAATATCCTTGATGTTACAAGAGAACATACTGAAAACAGAAAACCTTATCTATTCATAACTTTTTTCTTCAAAGATCATGTTCAAAAGATATAATGAAGCTAAGGGATTGTCCCAAGATGGATCATTAAAATGATCAATGAAATGAACTACTAAGAAGAAACAGTCCGCTGATTAGAGGCTAAAAGTAGATATGGTGTGAGACTATCCCTAGACTAACTAAGAAATCAAGATAAATTGTACAACAAACAAACAGTAGCCTCATAAAAATTAAGTGATAATGTGAAAAAGGTAAGCAAGTGAAGTCGGTATTTAGAAGAATTAACAAAATCATCCATATTAATTTTTTTTTTTTTTTAGAAAACACACATTTAGTGTTTTTGTCACAAGCCTTATAAAGAAGGTCCATATTCACCCGTGGTAATCCTGTCAACAGTTAAACTCATGTAGATACATTTTCACATAAAGAATCACTATTGAAAAGAGAATTCTTATTGTAAATTATACTTTTCTCTTTTGGGGTGTGTGTGTGTGTGTGTGTGTGTGTGTGTGTGTGTGTGTGTGTGTGTGTGTATTACGTGTCTGTATATATGTGTGTCTGTATATATGAAGTGAGTGAATGTGGATACCATGGCACGTATGTAGATCTCTAAAGACAACCTCCAGGGCTGGTCTTTACCTTCTACCTGGAGGTAGGATCTCTTTGATGGTCACTGTGGTGTACACAGGATTAGCCAGTCTGAGAGCTTCCGGAAATTCTCCTACCTGTGCTCCCAATCTCACAGTATGAGCACCGGGATTAAAGATATAGACTACCATCCTGGTTTGTGTCTGTTTTTCCATGGGGGCTGTCTCACAGAAAGGTATTTCTGAATTACTCAGCTTTTTCTGCACCATGTGAGAATGTGGTATGCCCAACGATGAAAACAAAGACATGAGGTTTCTATATTAATTTCTTTTGTTGCTCCATTTTTAATGAATTGCAAGATACAGCAAGACCAGGAGCCTGGAGACTATCCATGTGGAAAATGAAAACAAGTATTTTTTATATATGATTCTGACAATATGATACCATGTGTGTGAAATAATCTTGTCATCCAAAGTACTTTCAGATAAAAATGAAATAACTACATTTAAGTACTTTTAACAAAATTGGAACTATAAACAGTACAGATTGTGTGTACTGAATGCAGGTCAAAAGCAAGAGGAAAGTAAGGTCCATCACAAAAAAGAAAGGGTTTATATAAGAATGAATGGCTGCCCATCAAGTTCACATCTCTTCTGATTCTTCCTCTTGCCCGACATTTTTCAGGAGTGGAACTTGTGTGAAGCAGAACTTCCTAAGTCTCCACTTCACCAACCTGGATGGGGAGGATAGGAGAATAATCTTGGTTACATGAAACCTAGAATAAAAACTGAGAGCAATATACAGCTAACACTGTATATTGTATACATCTCTGTACCTAGAGGAGGCGTGTCAGAAAAGCACACTGTATTTAGTTGGTGTCAGAGATTCCTGGAAATGTATGTAGATTAAAGCACAGTATAAGAAAACCGATAAATGTGGCTTTTCAATGGATTACGTGATTGTTTAACTAGGCATCAGAACATTTTGATTGTGTCTAAAACAAATAAGAGAATCTGGGATGTGGTGAGGTGGGATGAGACTGAGATCAGTGGAGTTTCAGCATCAAAGCCACACCCACCCATGGGTTGCAAAGGGATTTCATTTCCTATAAAGGAAACACATGAAGTGAGATCTTCCTTGGAGTGCCAGCCCAAGTTGAGCCCTGTGGCAATTCTGGGTTGATTTTTTTTTTTAACCTTGTATTGATTCTTTGTGGATTTCACATCATGCATCCCTGTAGCATGAATCTTCAAAGTTCTTATTAATAAAAACAAACTTGAAGCCAGGTATTGGGGTGAATGCTGGAAGATCAGAGAAACAGAGCAAGCCACAGCCACCTCACTTTGCTAATTCCTCAGCTAATCATGTTTCCTCAGACTGGAAGCTTCTGAGTCCTCATCCAGAATCAATCTCAGCTGAACTGCTGCTAAAAGCCTAAAAGCTTAACCAGGCAAAAGCTTCTAGTTTCTGGTCTTCATGCCTTATATATCTTTCTTCTTTCTGCCATCACTCCCTGGGATTAAAGGCGTGAGTCACCATGCCTAGCTGTTTCCAATGTGGCCTTGAACTCAGAGATCCAGGCAGAACTCTGCCTCTGGAATGCTAGGATTAAAGGCGTGTGCTACCACTGCCTAACCTCTATGTTTAATATTGTGGCTGTTCTGTTCTCTGACCCCAGATAAGTTTATTAGCATGCACAATATTTTGGGGAACACAATACCACCACACATCCCGATCCCACTCATCTCCTGTCCCCTCACTTCTGCCCTCTGCTCTTGCAATCTCCCCACCCCAACCAAGTTAAAAAAAACAAAATAAAGAAGCAAAAAAGAATAAAAGAAAGAAAGAAAGAAGGAAAGAAAAAAAGAAAAAGAAAACAAATCTCAGCATGGAAGCTGTAGTGTGATACAGTGAGTCACACACTTTACCCTTTAGTCCATACATTTTTACTTATAAGTGTTCATTGCAATGAGTCATTGGTTTGGTTTGAGGTCTCTGGCTTCTGCTACACTATCAATACTGGGCCCTTAACTGGGAATTCTCTTGGATATTCTCTTGTGTCACAGAGATTCTATAGCTTTGGAACTGCAGGTCCAGCCTCCTCACATGCTCCAGCAGTTCATAGATGAGGTGGGTGTTGGGGTGGGCTACCTCATAGCCTTGGTTCTGAGCCTGGGTGGTAGCTGGATTGGCCAGCCTGCCAGCTTTCCCTCATCGTCACCACCTGGGGGAGCTCTCCAGCACTACTCTGGCTAGCTCTCCCAATGTAGCAGACAGCAAGGAGTGGGGCCAGTGCTCCTGCTCTCACATCCTCTGGTCTAGCTCATCTGCACTCACACCCCTAGGGCCAGCTCTACTGTTTTGCTCAGGCAAGGTGCAGGGCTCGCTCTCCGGATTGCTGCACTTGGTGAGGGGCAGGACCAGCTCTTCTGTTCTCATGCTTCCGAGGTCTGCTCTCCCACTTGTTGTAGGTGGCAAGGGGTAGGAACGGGGGGAGGGAGGGGGGGAACATATTTCCCTTACCCTTGCCATCCTACGGCATACTAGAGAAGAAGCAGAGGCAGTCTGGATTGACTTTTAATTCCTCCTGCCTCTTTAGAAATGTATTTTTGTTAGTGGAAATACATGAACTGTGGACCAATAGCTGAGGAGCCCCCATGGTACTGGACTAGGCCCTCTGGATAAGCGAGACAGTTGTTTAGCTTGAACTGTTTAGGGGGCCCCCAGGCAATGGGATCAGGACCATTCCTAGTGCCTGAGCCTGCTTTTTGGAGCCCAGTGAAAGAAAAGAAATGTGTGTTTTTGTGTAGGGCATGAAGCACTCAGTATTGGGTGGTTGCCCTGTCCATGGTGACTCAGGAAGTTTAGAGAACTATTCTCTCCCCTGTGACTATTTTCACTTCAAGAGAAACTCAGAAGGAAGTGGTGACGATAACTTTTGGCACTGGAAGAATGGAAGCTGCTTAGTGGCCCAAGCTCAGCAGGATTTCTGGGTCTCTGACGAGAAAAGGTATTAAGACATATGCAAACCTTTTTGTGTGTGTGATTTTCATAAGGACACTGTGATTTTGACCACATGAATAAGATATGATTTCCAGAAATTGGCAAGACTATGGAAAGACATTTGATAAAGCAACTCCTCCAGACTGTTCTTTTAAGAGGAAGTTCACCAGCCCCCCCCCCACATGAATGAGCTTCACTTCCCACCTTCCTTCTGATGGAGTTCTGCCCACCCATCAATGTTCCATGCTTTCTCTTGAGCTCTTGGTCCCACTAAAGCATCAACAGAGCAGAGACTTCATCCTATCTGCTTCCCTAACCCCGGCCAGACTGAACTGATTCTGGCACATAACATTCTGGACACTGACAGCAGGGTCACACTACTCATCTGTAAGTAGAAGCTAATTCTTCAGCCTCTGCCAACTCACTCTAACTCCTCCAATAAACAATGATTGATTAGTCTCTGAAACATCTTTTGACTCGAGCTGAAGGCAGCCACTTAAAATGATTTACCTTGATTATTGACTATTAATATTGCTCCACTGTCCTCCTTAAGCCTTCAAACCACTTCTTCATGAAAGACTAATACTCTGTAACAGGTGCAAGCCTGAGAACTCCCTTTTGTCACTTTTCAAAACTACATAGTATTTCCTCATTACACAACTCCAACACCTATGAAACTTAAAGGGTTGGTTAGTTGATGGACTAGCTTCCTTACTGAAATTTCTTGTAGCTAATTAAAGTACGTGTAGTTGCTCATAGCAAATTAATTACTTAATTTTTAAATTTATGTTTATGTGTGTATACCACATATACGAGGCTACCCTGAAGGCTAGAAGAAGGCATAGATATCCTAGAACAGGAATCACGGGAGGTGGGGACCCAGAAGCACTAGGTGCTGGGAACTAAAATGGAGTCCTCTGGAAGAACAGTAAGAGCTCTTTACCACTGAGCCATTTCTCTAGCCTATGGATTAATTATTCGCATAGCCCCTAGTGACTTTGTCTTCCTTTTCTCTGGTTTATGTATGCCCTTATCACAAGCCACCAAACTCTGTCACATTCAGACATCTTTACCAGGTTCTATTTGCCACTAGCAGCTCTAAGGTTTAGAGATGCAGAAATGGCCTCCAGGGGACTGAGAAAAAGCCAACAAACAAGAACTATTCACTAGAACGGGGAAATTTTTAGGAGCGAGAATCAGAGTAGATACATTCTTTTGATCCCATATCTTCCCTTCACATATATGAGAAAGACAAGAGCCAACCTGTCAAGTTAGCTGTCATATGTCTGGTATTTGGAGAATCTCTATTTTGTTTATCAAAATGACTCATACGAATTATCACTTGGAAAACCTGATTTTAATTGCTTGTTATTTCCTGTACACAGAGGAGATCTTGAAAAATAGTTCTTTGTAATAGATGGTGTTAAATGTAAAATATATTGACCACATAACAAGATTTCTCAGCAGATAGCTCCCAGATGTAAGCCATTGTAATTAAGACTGCAGGTGTGAGGTAGGATGAGGCTATCTTTGATCCATCACTTTAGGGAGCTGGCAGATAGCCTCATCTTTTAGGGATTCTGGGGGTGCTCATTCCATATCCTATTTAGGCTGCAGGACAATCATTTTGCTACATCAAGCCAATCGCATAATGTTTGATACTTTTTTTTAAAAAGATTTATTTATTTATGTATACAGTGTTCTGCCTGCATGTATGCCTGCAGGCCAGAAGAGGGCACCAGATCTCATTACAGATGGTTGTGAGCCACCATGTGGTTGCTGGGAATTGAACTCAGGACCTTTGGAAGAATAGCCAGTGCTCTTAACCTCTGAGCCATCTCTGTAGCCCCAATGTTTGATACTTTATCACATGTGGAAGAGACACAAATGCACGGTGAAACCCTGACTACTAGATTTTTACAACTCCTTACCCTGACTTTCAGGACTGAGTTAGCCAGCCATTTAATCATATAAAGGTAGCGTTATATGGTATAAGCATTATAAGGCAGAATCTTAGTATTATCTTTATAATATCAATAAAAGAGCCAAACTATACAGCATATAAGACTTTCTCAAAATAAATGAAGGCTGTATGAGATACTGAACTTTGTCTGGAGCACAGATCTATTACTAGTAAACAGGCAGTGATGGATTAACTGATCCTTGTTTGGCAGTGTGCCCTTACAACAGTTCAAGACAGCAGGGAGAACTAACACAAATGAACTCACAGTCAGCCCCACTGCTGTTAAAACATCTGGTGGATGAATCGGTTAGAGGAGCCACGGGATCCTTAAAAGAAGAGATAGCCACTTAATGTGAATATGCCAGGTAGCAGGAAGTGCCCTTTGGAAAGTCTAGAATGAAACATGTTAGGGATGGGGAGAGACTGGAAAGTAAATGTGTAGTTTCTAAACATAGTAAAGAAGAGATTCCGGGGTTGGGGATTTAGCTCAGTGGTAGAGCGCTTGCCTAGCAAGCACAAGGCCCTGTGTTTGGTCCTCAGCTCTGAAAAAAAAAAAGAGATTCGATCTTATTAGATACTTACATTTACTGAAGCTAATGTGGCACTTGCCATATTTAAAGTACTCAAGCACCAGTGACTACGAAGTGGAACACTCTAGACAGAAATATGGCCAGAGACACAGAACATTGCAGCCAGAACTGTACTCAGACCACAGGATGGAGTCTGCATGCCTGGTGGTTTGGATTAGGAAACCCACTGAGATGTGGCAGTAAGATGGCCCCTTCCAAGAGTTTCCTTTCAATAGTATTGGGACTTGATGACCATATACCAAGGAATGGGATAGCCATGAACAAAAAATAACTAACTCACCAAGTGACAACAGCATAATTCACTCCAATGATGATATAGGCAAACGCACAGTGGAAACAAAAGTGTATGGTAAGAAGCATAGTGTTGTGATGATCTGTCAGATCCCAGGCAACACCTCCAGTTGGGTTATAGAGAACAAAACCCATCTGTAAGTTAAAACACAACAAAATAAAAACGCCAAAATTAAAATATAGGAACATATTGCTAACAATGGCACATTTTAAAATGTTTGGTGATTAAGATAATTTCTATTATCTGAGATGTCACAGATAAACACCATGTTCTGATCTGATTTAGTAACAGAGATAGTACCTAGCAAGTCATCAGTTTAAAACAGATTTTAAGGAAATTTGATGATCAATTTTTAAAATATGAATAGTAAGCATCCCTTGTTATGTGAAGATGTTCAGAAAGTTCACATATATGGATTCATTCTATATTATTTCAAAGTTAGATCACACAACATTGTAAAATAGACTCTGACTAGGGAAGCAGGTAACTAGATCTTTAGCTCTCCCTTCTCCTCTCCAACTCTAATCTGCCAGTCTCATTCCCAGTTCCACAGCAGACCACCTGCTATGACCTCTCCCTCCTCTGTGTCCCCATCTCCAGCAGATCACACAAATCTCCTCCGACATTACTCCTCACTCATTTTGTTATCACAACTCCGGACTTTACCAGACACTCCCTGGGAAACTGCCCACCAAGCTTGACAGAGAAGCAAGTGGGCCAGTGAAGCCGGTGGCCAAGCTTCAGATCTTAACTCTTCCTCTTTTCCTCCAAATCCCAATCCCACCAGCTTTCAAGGAGACTAACTGTTTTGGTCTCTCCTCACTCTCTATACCCATTCTCAGGGGACTAAGCAGATCCGGGTGAAACACCCTGATTTTTCCCTCCTGTGAACCCCTAAGCCCTCTCCCAACCCCTCCCCAGCCCATCCTCCCCTTTCCCCTTCAAAAAGAGATCCCTGAGTCTAATCTCCTTTGTTTAGCTTTTTCCTGACCATGACCAATAACAACTTGTAACCAACCCCCCTAAATGATGACAAACAGCCATAATTCACAGAATGACCAAAACCCATCCATTCCACTTCTTGAGAATGTGGATGTCGTATTTTCTGGACTGCTTCTTATTATTTGGGGGCGATGGCATCTTTAGAGGACCCTGAGATTGGGATAGTGGTCAAGTCTTGGGAGAGATAGCTGTGTTATTTTTTCTTTAGTCTCTGTGTGTAGAGCTTATCTGAAGTCTTGGCTGGATAGTCTATGAGGCTGGAGCATCTCAACTAGCAGATTTGAAGTTGTTCTAGATGCAGAATTTTGAAGAAACTGCAACAGAGACATTCTGAGAGGCTGGATCATCTGGGCTACTTGTTTTCATTGGATCTAGTTTTTTTTTCTGAAAACACATAAACTTTTAAAGGTAACATATATATCTGCATCAATACAAGTGTGGGAAGTGCAGTGTGCACAAGTCAGTTAAAGATGATTGTTGTGGAATATTCCTTTATACTGTGTGAAGATGTGTCACTATGGTTGGTTTAATAAATAGCCGAATAGCCAATAGTTAGGCAGGAAGAGGTTAAGTGAGACTTCTGGGGACAGAGAGGACTCAGAGAAGAGGAAAGGCGGGTCAGCAGCCAGACATGGAGAAAGCAACATGAGCAGTGTGGAGAGATGAGGTAACAAGCCATGTGATAGAACATAGATTAAAATAAACTGGTTAATTTAAGTTATAAGAGCTAGTGGGACAAGTCTAAGCTAAGGCCAAGCTTTCATAATTAAGAAATCTCTGTGTCATTATTTGGGAGCTGGTGGTACAGAGAAAGACTTACTACAATGATTTTTGTTTTATGTTTGAGCCTGTAAAAGGCATCAGTTAACTTTATAAGTTTGTTTGGACTGTATAATCAAACCTCTATCCATGACATATGAAAAGATAGCAAGTAATAATAAATCATGAGGACTCTGTAGCCAACAAGATCACAACACTGAGGTAAAAGAAAATGTTAAATCTAAAAAGTCTTGGCGCAAAGCATCCAGGAAATCTAGGGTGATATGAAAAGACCAAATCTAAGAGTAATAGGAATAGAGGAAGGAGAAGAAACCCAGGTCAATGGCACAGAAAGTATTTTCAACAAAACTATAGAAGAAAAGTTCCAAAACCTAAAGAGGGAGAATGCCTATGAAAGCACAAGACACATACAAACCAACAAACAAACTGGGCCAGTAAATAAATTCCCCTTGGCACATAGTAATCAAAACACTAAACATACAGAACAAAGAAATAATATTAAAAGCTCCAAAGGAAAATGACTAAGTCACATACAGAAGCAGACCTATTAAACTAACACCTGGCTTTGAAGTGGAAACTCTAAAAGCCAAAGGGGCCTAAAAAGATGTTCTATAGACTATAATAGACCGCAAATGCCATCTGAGACTATTATAACCAGCAAAACTTGAATCACAACAGATAGAGAAAATAAGACATTCCATGATAAAAACTTAATTTAAGCAATATCTATCTACAAAACCAACCCTACAGAAGATGCTAGAAGGAAAACTCATAACTAAAAAGGTTACCATACAGCCGGCCGTTGGTGGCGCACGCCTTTAATCCCAGCACTCAGGAGGCAGAGGCAGGCGGATCTCTGTGAGTTCGAGGCCAGCCTGGGCTACCAAGTGAGCTCCAGGAAAGGCGCAAAGCTACACAGAGAAACCCTGTCTTGAAAAACCAAAAAAAAAAAAGGTTACCATACCCAAGAAAACACAAGGAATGAATAATCCCAGACCAGCAAATCAAAAGAGGGGAAACATACACACACACACACACACACACACACACACACACACACACACACACACACTATAACCACCACCACCACCACCACCACCACCACCACCACAACAACAACAACAACAAAATAATAGGAATCAACAAAACCGTTCATTGATATCTCCAATAAAAAGACACAGATTAATAGAATAGATGGAAAAGCAGGATCCATCCTTCTGATTCATACAAGAAACACACCTTAGCATCAAAGACAGATATTACTTTAGAGTAAAAGAATGGAAAAAGATACTTCTAGCAAATGGACCTAAGAAGCAAGCTGGTATAGTGATTTTAATTTGTTTAAGCAGACTTCAAACCAAAACTAATCAAAAGAGATAAGGAAAGACACTACATACTCAACAAAGGAAAAATCCACCAAGAGAACATTTCCTTTTGTAACATCTATGCACCAAACATAAGGGTACCCAAGTTCATAAAAGAAACACTACTACAGCTTAAATCATATATGACCCTCACACACTGATAATGGGAGACAGGACATCCGGACAAAAACTAAACAAAGAAATTCTGGAGCTAACAGATGTTATAAACCAAATGGGCCTAACAGATATTTATAGAACATTTCACCCAAACACAAAAGAATGTACCTTCTTCCCTGTACCTCATAGAACTTTCTACAAAATTGCTCACATACTTGGGCACAAAGCAAGTCTCAATAGATACAAGAAAATTGAAATAAGACCCTGAATCTTATCAGACCACCACAAATTAAAGTTATATACCAACAACAGAAAGCTTACAAACTCATTTACAACTCACAGCTGAATGAAAAATGGGTCAAAAAAGAAATTAAAGATTTTCTAGACTAGAATGAAAATGAATATACAACATACCCAAACTTATGGGATACAATGAAGGAGATTCTAAGAGGCAAGTTCAGAGCACTAAATGCCTACATTAAAAAATAGAGAGTTCTCATACTGCTGTGGGATGGTCTGTATGTCAAATGTGTTGCTGATTGGTCAATAAATAAAACACTGATTGGTCAGTAGCCAGACAGGAAGTATAGGCGGGACTAACAGAGAGGAGAATTGAGAGAACAGGAAGGCGGTGGGGGGGGGGGGGGGGACACTGCCAGCCGCCATGACAAGCAGCATGTGAGGATGTTGGTAGGCCCCGGGCCCCCGGCAAGGGATAGATTTATAGAAATGGATTAATTTAAGATATAAGGACAGTTAGCAAGAAGCCTGCCACGGCCATACAGTTTGTAAGCAATATAAGTCTCTGTGTTTAGTTGGTTGGGTCTGACCAGCTGTGGGACTGGCGGGTGACAAAGATTTGTCCTGACTGTGGGCCAGGCAGGAAAACTCTAGCTACATCATACTATCGACTTAATAGCACACCTAAAAGCTTTAGAACTCAAAGAAGAAATCACAACCAAAAGGAGTAGACAGCAAGAAATAAACTGGGGGCTGAGATAAATAAAATAGAAACAACAATAATAAGAGCAATACAAAGAATCAATGACACAAAGAGCTGGTTCTTTGGAAAATCAGTAAGATTGACAAACCCTTATCTAAACTAACTAAAAAGGCAGAAAGAGAAGATCCAAGATAACAAAAATAGAGATGAAAAGGAGGACATAAAAACAGACATCAAGGAATTCACAAGGACATACTTTCAAAACCCATACCCTGCCAAATTTGAAAATCTAAATAAAATAGGTAGTTGTCTCAATACATACCACTTACCAAAGTTAAATCATGATCATAGAAGCAATTTAAACAAATTTACAGCACCTAGTGAAATAGAAGCACTCATTAAAACCCACCCAACCAAAAAAAGCCCAGGGCCAGATGGTTTTAGTACAGAATTTTACCAGACTTTCAAAGAAGAATTAATGCCAATATTCCTCAAACTAGTCAACAAAATGGAAAGAGAAAGAATATTGTCCAATTCACTTTATGAGGCCACAGTTACCCTGATACCAAAACAACATAAAGACCCAACAAAGAAAGAGAATCACAGACCAATTTCACAAATGAACATAGATGTAAATTTGGTTTTATTTTATCCTATTTTATTTTGTTATTATCCCTAAGAAGCTTGTTTGTTTTCTAATGAGAGGCAGAAAGGGGTGGCTCTGGATGGGAGGGGAGGTGGAGAGGAAAGGGGAGACGCAGAGAGAGGGGAAACTATTATAAGCAGGATAGATTATGTGAGGGGGAAAAAAGCCTGTTTCTGATCATGGTGTCTCCCTTGCCAGGTAAGTAGTTTTTCTTTTTTCCCCCTTCTTCTTCTGTTTGGGTAGGAGGTCAGACCTGGAAGGACTGGGAAGCGGGTGTGATCAAGGTGCATGATGTGAAATTCCCAAATGATCAATGAAAATGTTATTTTGGGGAAAAAAAGCACATTTTCAATAAAAGGAAAAAATTATCTCAAAAATATTTTTAAATGAATAAGGCCCCATAGACAACATCATGTCTTATATTGAAAGTATGAATGCTGTCCTCCTTGACTCAAGAACAAGAAATAAAGTTACTTTTTCACTGCCTCTATTCAACATTGTACTACAAAGTCTAGACAGCATAATTAGGCAAGAAAAAAAATTAAAAAACCCAAATGTTAGAAAAGAATAAATAAAACCCTCTATATTTGTAAATATTCTGATCTTACATATAGCAAACACTGAGGATTCTTTCCTTAAAAGGCAATAAATTAATTTAGTATATCCACAAATACAAAATCAACACAAAAAGTCATTTATAATCTTTATATAGAAACAACAAATAATCCCTAAATGAAATTAAATGAGTGATTCTATTACAATGGCATTGAACACGCTAAAAGACTTAAGAGTAAATTTAACCGAGGATACTCATGTTGGAGGATGTTGCTCCATAGTGTATTGTTTGCCTACCACAGTTTAGGCTCTGGGATAAACCCCAAGAAGCCCCCCCAAAATTAAAGAGGACTGGAAAGATGGCTTAATGGTTAACAGAGTCTGTTGTCTAGTTCTTCCCACCTTCCTTCAAATTCATGGGTTTTTTCCCTTGATTGTTACTGCATGCATATGTGAATTTGTATATACATATATATTCCCAAATATAATCTGTTGAGTTCAGGTAGTGTTACTTTTTTTGTATGTTTTCATGGATGACCATTTACTACATAGGCACCCGAAGGCTCATGACCGTCTATCTCATGGTAGAAATTGCATTTATACTATCTCTAAGCATCTCCAAATATTTAATAGCATCAATATTGTTTGAAAGTTCAAATTCAAAGTCTTTTGTGAAACTCAAGGCAGACAATTAGTGGACAGCCGCTTAAAAGTCAAAAGCAAAACTACATAGTTCCAAGATAGAATGGCACAAATTAAGTCACCGGCTGAGACTAAGCTTTGAAAACATGAGCCTGCCGTGAACATTTACTATCAAAACCACAAGAGACACTTAACTCCTACTGCATGCAAAATTATCTAAAAATCCAAATGTTCCCTCTACAGCCATAAAACACAAGAAAACAGACTTTCAGCTCTATGGCCTGAAATTTGGTGATAGTTTCAAATTAAAGGTTTTTTTCTTTCAGCAAATGTGGCTGAGCCCCATCTGCAAACACAATTTGATCCACACTGTCTTAGCTAGGGTTTCTGCTGCTGTGATCAAAACACCATGACCGAAAGCAGCTTAGGGAGTACAGAGTTTATTTTAGCTTACACTTCCACAGTGCAGTCTATCACTGAGGGATGTCTGGGTAGGAACTCCAACAAGGCAGGAACATGGAGGCAGAAACCGATGCAGAGCTCATGAAGGAATACTGCTTACTGGCTTGCTCCTCCTGGCTTGCTCAGCCTGCTTTAGTATAGCACTCAAGACCACCTGCTCAGGGATAGCATGGCTTATAGAGAGCTAGGCCCTCCTACATCAACCATATAGTTGCCTCACAGCAAATACTATTTTCCCCCATTTCTTACCTTTCACTAATTTCTCAAACTTGCTGGTCATTGGGCAGCAAAATGTCTAAGTATCACAAATGGCTTTTGATTTAAAACATCATCTCAGAGTTACTATATGATGGCTACTCAGGTATGTGTACTATCTGCCTCCTCAGCAACTAAACATTAAAAACACATAATTTCCCAGAGGTCCACATTAGTATTGCAGATCAGAGAGAAGGTCTTGAACTATAGAGCAATATGTTCCATCAAAACGGGAGAAGCTACAGATGCAGGCACATGGCCGTCATCTCGTAGTCCCAACTTACTTGCCATAACCAAGTCCCTTGGAGCATAATGAGACTTGACCGCAGCAGCTCCAGGGTTATATTATTCTTTGTGAGGACCTCCATGAAGGAAACCAGGCCTGATAAGAAGGTGGCAAGAGCCAGTATCTTGTGCAAAAAAACATCCACTGTGACTCGGCCATGAGTGTGGTTGTACATGATGAAAGCTGAGGGAAGGAGGAAAGCAGTTGGTCATTTTCAGTGGAACCAAAAGCTGTTCACGGCCTCTCTCTCCCTTTCTCCGTCCATGACCTCTCTGAACAAACACACAATTGTCCAGAGGAACAAGTCCTGGCTGATGTCCATAGTGAGCCTGTTGTCATCACTGCTTCTTCAAAATTGAAGGCTGGAGTGACAACCTTCCTTCCCCTCCTCCAACATTTATTTTTGCCTTTAACACATCACAGCACCTTCAAGTAACTATAAGTCAGAGAATTCTCTGTGCAGAATGATGGATAAGAAGCCTAACAGGCTGGGGAACTATGAATTATACAACTATGAATGAGCTAAAGCCTCATATCACGACATTAGTCCACTGGGATATGTAAACACAGACATACGTCATAACCATGGACATGGCAATATTATCTGGAAGTCACCAGGAAGTTGTAAATATGTGCATTGTTTCATTCTATGAATAGATTCCAAATTCATTGAAGCATTTTCCTTTAAAGAGGAAAACGCATTCATGAAATGTATAATGTAGTAGCCCTTTGAAACAACAGGGTTATGCTGTTGGTTGTTGGGACTCATCTTTTATCTGGTTCTCATTCTCAAAGAGTAACAGACAGAAGTTCTTTCAACAGACATGGAAGGCAAGAGGAAGAGATAGGAAGTGACTGTCTTCTGATTATTTGGGGATTTCATAGTTCCATAATTAATGTGCTTTGTATGTATGTAATAAATGAAGACAAGTCATTAAACACTTATTTTCTTTCCCCCTTACAATAAGATGAGAAGCCAAAAGGATACAATAGGCAGTTTATCATTGATCTCTCAAAATTTGTACCTCATTCTTTAAGATTTATTTTTAATTAAATATATGTGTGTCAGGGGGTGGGCGTGCACATGTGAGTGCATGTAACTATAGAGTCTAGAAGAGGGGTTACAGGCAGTTGCAAGTTACCTGGCTTGGTCATGGGAATCAGACTCTGGTTCTCTGCAAGAACAGCAAATGTTCCTAACTGCTAACCTGTCTCTATAGCCCTAAGAACCTCATTTTTTAAATATGGCTGAATGTTTGAGTTGTTACTTATTATATACTAGCAGAGTTTTACTCCATGAATATTTTTAAAGAGCCAGAAGATGATAGAAAATATCCTGATGTTCATAGGTGAGTCTTTAAGACAGAAGGTGAAACATGAATGAAATACGTTGAATAGTTTTGCTGGCCTAAGTAAATTAGTAGGGAAGGAGAGTCTTTAACATTCTGACACTCCAATGTCTCACTATGGCCTGGATAGAAATGGTCTCATCAATCAAGGCTATACCATGACACCAAAGGTACCTTGTACACAGCTACCTGGATGTCCAACAGTTGAGAAAGGCCCAGGAAAAAATGCTGATACTTACCTTGTACAAGGAAGGCATTTGACAGTGCCAGCTTGGTTAAGGAGACTGGAAGAGATTTAATGGTAGTGCTTAAGATTTTGGTCACACCCAGAAGCCCATAGAAGATATATATGACCGTGTGGTGCAAGCGTAGGATCCACATCAAGCGGCTCTCTGAGACCTCGGCAAATATCTGTAGGCTGACGGCACCTGTAAGAGAACATTTCACAGAACCAGTAACCTTCTCCATAAGTTCCTAACACACGGAAGCGCGTGCTAATGAATGTTCAAATGTATTGTCCTCCTATGAAACTAGTTCTTCAATACTACTAAGCTATTTTGGTTCAAGTACCCATTACAGTTTAGTGAAATCTCAAAAGATTAGGTTGTTTTGATTTAAGAAATTCACCTGAGAGCAGCTGATGCTTGGATTTCTAGATCTTACACCATTAACATAAAGTCATTCCTCTTCTCGTCAATAAAATACTCCTAGAGTTTCAGCTTTTCATAATTAGAGATAACTGGTCAGGCCTGATGGACACAGTGTGCAGACCAGTCAGTTTCATAAACTGTTTAATATTGTTCGGGACTCTGCCTTATCTGTTGCTTTATAGAAAGTGACAGAGAAATGTCTCTCTTTGGAAAAAGACCAGTCCATAATTTGAAGGCCATAGCAAAGACCTATTATCATTAATAAAGCATGAAACATCCGAATGGTAAAGTAGGACATTTCGCCTTTTATAGTGGAGAGGCTGCAGAACTCCAAAAGGAGTATTTTTAGAGAGTTCTCAAAGGCAGTGGAAAGGCCTTCCAAACTGTCTAGTCCAAACGACTCCTCCAATTAAGAAAGTAAAAAAAGGAAGAACTGCATGAAGCTTCTGAGCTCCGATTCCTATTCCAAACTCGCAGCACTGACGTGTCACTGAAGCTTTCCTACAATCAGAGGGACTTTCAATAAAGTAGGGCTTTTTTCAGGGATCAGTACAATTGATATGAGATTATTTCACTCATTCCAACTAATTTTATAAAGGAAGTCACCAATATGGGTAAATTAAATTTTAGAAAAGGCTTTTGAGTAAACATCAGCAATTGCCTTCCTAATAAAGTATAATCAGATTGAAATTATAATTACAATATATATGAAAGGGTATTTTGCAAACAAGATTATTGTTAGTATTTTATTTTCTACTTAATCTTTATTAAAGTCTGAAGTTAAAAGCACTCACCAAATAAAACCATGCCAATTAGTATAATTCCATCCAAAATTTCTGCTCGATAGATCCATGGTTTGGAATGAAGGTAAATCTGTTTTTGTTTTTTGCAGACATATTTCAGAATATTCACAGAATTCCACCAAAGACTCAAAAAAATCAAGTAAGTTCCTGGGAGAGCATGACCTTGGAAATCCCCTGGGATCTACAGAGATAAGAATATATAGAAGCTGATGGAGGCAGATGCAGAGATCCACGACCAGGCACCAGGCTAAGCTCCGGGAATCCAATTGATGAGAGAGAGGAGGGATTCTGCAGGCAGGGGACGTCGAGATCATGATGGGAGGACGTGCAGAGATGACCGGCCACACTAGTGGAAGCCCATGAACTGTGGACTGGTGGCTGTGGAGCCCCCATGGGACTGGACTAGGCCCTCTGGATACGGAAGATGATTGTTTGACTCGAACTGTTTGGGGGCACCCAGACAGGGGGATCGGGATCTGTCCCTGGTCTATGGGCAGGCTTCTGGGAATCTGGTGCCTGTGGTGTGACACCTTGCACAGCCTTGGTGCAGTGGGAAGGGGCTTGGACCTGCCTAGGCTCAGTGTGCCAGGCTCTGCTGACTCCCCATGGGAGACCTTGATTTGGGGGATGTGGGGATGCGGGGTGGCTTGGGAGAGAGGGCTAGGGGGTGGGAGGAAGGAGAAGGGGGGATCTGTGGGTGGTATGTGGAGTGAGTAGAAAATTTCTTAATAAAGAAAAATGAAAAAAAAAGAATATATAGAAGATAGGCATTGCAGTTCTGGAATCTGGCCAAATCTTTTCCCATCTCCATACAGCAGATTATCTTCTTGTGGCCATGGATACTCAGTAGATCTCACTATAATAGCAATAATGCCTATAAGAATGAAAATTTCCAGCCATTAAACACCATGTATTAGGCACCCTGTCAAGCGTTTCCCATGTCTAGTTTTTGCAACGTAAGCCTGAATGAAGAAGGACTACTGTTTTAAATTGAGGCACCTGTTTTAGAGAACTCAAATGAATTGTCCAGATCTCAAAAACAATGGAGAATTCCCCTGCTGTTCTTCCTGTCAGGGTGGGAGCCCATGAGATTCTGCCTCTACTCCGTTAGCATACCTACTGATGTTGTAATTGTTCAGGTCTTGTGTAGGCTGCTGCCCTTTCAAAGAGAGTCAGTCACACAGCAAAGGCTGCGTCATTCTGCCTCTTTGCACCCTCTGTTGCCAAGTTCCCTAAGCCATAGTTGCAGGAGCTGTGCTGCAGATATGTACATTGGCGGTGGGCGCTCCACAATCCATTGACCTTAACGTTTGTGTCCAGTTGTGGTTTTCTGTAATTGTCTTCGTTTGCCGTAAAGAGCAGTTTCTTTGATGAGGGGTGGTACTTACACTTACCTATGGTTCTAAGGACAAGATTTAGAAAAAAGTTAAGGAATTTTGCTCGTCTAACAATTCGGCAGGAATAGCTTCTCTTCTAAGATCCATGAGGTCATGGGAAGCGCCTATGTTTCTAGTACCAGGTACAATTTCTGTTCTGTTGAGTGGGCCTTAAAATCCACTTAGATAGCTGTTGCTTACTACTAACATGTGAGTGCCATGATTACATCTTTCTGGATATCTTGCCATGCTGGTCATTGTTGTGATTCATAGGTGTCACGGCTGGGTAGGACTATCAATTAATTTCCTCCTTTGGCAATTTGCAAAGTACTTTCTGGTAAAATGGAAACTAGACTGCAGGAAGACTTTCAGGTTAGATATGGCTTGACTCATCCAAGTAGCCTGTCCTAAGTGTTTGATGTCTGCAGTAATAGAAGAGTATCCTAAACCTCTGAGAGGCATCCGAAGGCAACAGCAATAGCCTATATTGTTCTCATGATTGGTGCTTTTTGTGTGCGTGCGTGTGTGTGTGTGTGTGTGTGTGTGTGTGTGTGTGTGTGTGTGTGTGCGCGCGCGCACATTCATTGCATACAAATACACTTACACGTATTGTATAATTTTAAGGAAATATAAAATAATATGATTCCTTGAGACTTTATCAAACTATCTTGGTATTATTTGTCCATTCTCTCTCCTTTATCTGTACAGACCTGCCTTCTCCTCCCCAGTTAGGGCCCTCAGGCTGTTTCTCCATTTACTGCTTTATATCACCTATATCTTCCTATCCCTTCTCAACACCCCCCCCCCATGATCCCTTTATACTTTTCTGATTTCTGTAGTTACTCCTCCACGTTATATACTCACATCAGAAAATTTGGAACTAGGAACTGCAGATGAGAGAGAACATTCAATGTCTGTCTTTCTGGGTTTGGGTTACCCCACTCAATATAATATTTTCTAAGTACACCCATTATTCTGCAAATTTCATTATTTCATTTTTTCTTTACAGCCGAATACTATTCCACAATGTAGACATGTACCATATTTTCATTATTCATCTATTAAAGGACACTTAGGCTGTTTCCATTTCCTAGCTAAGATCTGCTATGAACACTGCTGATCTAGTATCTGTGGAATGGGACGTCCTTTGGGCATATACCGAGGAGTGGTATATCTAGGTCATATGCGAGATTTACTTTTAGGTTTGTTTGTTTGTTTGTTTGTGATACTCCAAACTGACTTCCAGACTGGTTGCACCCAGTTTGCATTCCCACCAACAGTGAACGAGGGTTCCCCTTTCCCCACAACTTCACCAGCATTGGTTGCCTGTTATTTTGTTGATCAAGCTATTCTGACTTGAGTGAGAAGAATTCCCATAGTTGTTTTAATTTATATGTCCCCAATTGCAGAGGATGATGAACAATTTTTTGAGATATTTCTTAGTCATTTTTATTTCTTCTGTTTGTGTAGATCCCAAGCCCATTTTTAATAGGCTAATTAATTTCTTTGGTCCTTTGTTGTTTCTTTTTAATTTTTTGATATGTTGTGTATATAAATCTTCAGCCAGATGTATGCTGGCAAAGATTCCCATTTCTGTGTGTTTCTTCTTCACTCAACTGATTGTTTCCTTAGCAGTGCATAGATGCCCCCGGTCTGGGCCACAAGCTGTGGCTATGTTGGTGCCTAGTGGGGGGGACATGCTGCCACCCGGGACATCCCGATCTGAGTGGCCTGCGCTGTCATCAGGGGCCATGGTGTTGTCTGGGCCAGGGCTACTGCCAAAGTTCATGTCTGGGTCGGTGGTCCTGCCGCAGTTGGGCTTAGTAATAATGTCCCTGGCCAGTGTTAGCACAGAGATCATTAGAACCATGCTGTGTTGAGCCAGCCCCACCCTTCACTTGCCTTGGGTTGGCTGGTCCTGCCCCTAGATGGATATTGCAGCAGATGATCTGGCCCTACCCCTCAGGGGAGAGCTCACCCCTGCACTCAGGAAAGATGGTCCCACCCCTCACCACAGGCATGCACTTCACCTGGGCAGCATACGAGAGCTGGCCCTGTGGTCAGGGAGTAAGTGAACTGAACTTGTGGTTAGCAGGTGAGCCAACCCTGAGGGCATTAGAACAGGCTGACACTCCCCACCCCCTCCCATATGCCTCTTGTGGCAATAGAGAGAGAGGGCCCTGCACCTTGCCTGGGCAAAACAGTAGAGCTGGCCCTGGCCATATGAATGAGGGAGATCCGGATCTGAGGGCCTGAGAGCAGGAGAACTGGCCCCACTCCTTGCCGTAGGCTGCATTTGGATGAGAGAGCTGGAGAGCCCATCCAGGTAGTGACAATGAGGGAAAGTTAGCGAGCTGACCAACCCAGCTACCACCCAGGCCCAGAACCAGGGCTATGAGTTGGCCCACCCCAATATCCACCTCATCTATGAACTGTTGGAGCATGTGAAGGGGACAAACCTACAGATCCAAAACAGCTGGATCTCCATAACACAAGACAATAGCAGGATATCCAAGAGGAGCCCCACTGGAGTCCATAATAGGGGGTGTAGCAGAAGCCAGAGGTCAAGCCAGACCAATGACTTGTGGTAATGAACCCTTGCAAGTAAAGATGAACAGACTAATGGGTAAACTGTGTGTCTCAGCAGGCCACACTACAGCTTCCGTGACAAGATTCTTCTTTTTTTGTTTGTTTGCTTGTTTTTGTTTTGTTTCTTTGTTTGGTTTTGGGGTTTTTTGTTGTTGTTGTTTTTAATTTGAGGGGAGGTTGCAAGAATAGAGGGTGGATTCGAGGCAACAGGGAGATAAGTGGGAATGGAATGCATGATGTGAAATCCACAAAGAATCAGTAAAAGTAAAAAAAAAATTAAAAATGTGTAAAAATGATTTCATAATCCTGAGCAAATATTTCCTGAAAAGAATGTTCTAGATTGTTGTTTAATATATTACAATTAATAATGAAGAGGGACTTGAAATTTAATAGTCTGTATGAAGTCCAGGACTTTTGACTGCATGTCAAACCTGTTCATTATATTTGTCCTGTGTACAATCATATAAAGGTTAGGGGAGAGGCTTCTGCTTTTAAATGACTGGATAATTTGTCACGGTTAGGGTCCTGGAGAAGTCCCATGAAAAACTACCATCCACATATGCAATCAGCAAGATTCCAGCATGCTGGGGCCATCCATTCCACACAAAGGCAAAATGGCAATGGCTCTAGGAGAAGCTCACAGGCTCCTTTTAAGAACAGTCAAGGGGTGTTCCTAGGGCAGTTAGGTCATCTCAGACATGATTGGCTTAAGCAAGTGGCAATCATATTAGTACATTCTAATTGGCTAGGGCTAGTCAGGGGCTGGTTAAGTCTGCAGCTTTTCCATTTTGGGGCAGGCCTGGACAAGTCCCAGGCTTTGTCTTTCTTTGTTTATTACCTGCGTCGGGAGAGGGGTTTGGCCTAGGTCTAGTACGTGCAGGAACTGAGGCCTAGATCTTAACTGAGTTATTAGGGGCCTGTCATGATATTTGCCTGCCCCCCTCAGTCACCAGGCTGTGTATGTAGCCTCATGTGGCACTGGACTTTTTATTGGACAAGCTATGGCTTTTGGGAGAAGCATTGTTCCCTGTGTAGGGTTATCCTACTTAAACTCATTTTCTGTGAATATACAAACTATATTTATGACGCTCATAACACAGTAGGTGTCCATAAGGCCTTTTCAAGCATCTTTAGTTATCATCTGTCTTGCCATCCTCACGCTTCTTTCTCGCCACTTAAACCTCCTTCTCCTTTGTTTGCCTTTCTTCTTTAATATTGGACACATTAACCACAATAGCCAGCTGTGATGCTGTGAGCTACGATCACAGCCAGTGTGGGAAGATATGTCCACGGTGCAATAGTGGCACAAATAACGTGGAGGTAACCAATGGCTATCACATGTATAGCTCACTCCATGGGAGGAAAACAGCCTGAAACTAGAACTTTGGCTAAAAACCCATGGTGTGGTAGTTCAGAGGCACCAGAAGTGAATACCCTACTACTATGCTGCAGAATGGACACAATATCAAACTACCCTCTCTATTCCTATCTCTGGGTCCATAGATTACTGCCACTCCCGGACTTGATCAGAGAAGTTTCTTTGTGCATTGGATAGTGTTTAATGCAGAAACTCACAACTGGTCAAAGCGCAGAGAAGAAGTGTCTTTGAAGTGCTCAGCCCCACAAATGGTACATCTGAGGGTGTGGCCCTTGTTGTGTCAACCATGTTCCAGTGGGTGGCCCCACACCCATGAGCACAGGGAAGCAACACTTGGCCTCAGAAGGTAATTTAAGGAAAGGGTGAGGGCAGGGGAAGGAAAAGAGACAGAGAGATACACACAGAGAGACAGAGAGAACAAAAGTCTGGGGGTGATAAAGGATTGAGGGCTTGATCTGGGAGGAATTAAAGGTAGAAGTATAGGGGTATATATGACCAATATACACTGCATGCATATATGAAATTTGCGAAGAGTTAATAAAAATGTTGCACTTCAAAAGAAACCTGCCAATAACTGAGCAACAATCAGAGATTCGGATTCAGTAATCAGGGCAGACCCAGGAGTCATCAGGTT
>CABHPR010155184.1:52264-70880 GCA_902168415.1 Peromyscus melanophrys
AGAGATTCGGATTCAGTAATCAGGGCAGACCCAGGAGTCATCAGGTTTAAATCCCTCCTAGAGAACTTTTAAGAGCCCAGGATTAGGAATCAGATATTCAGATTTCTTTTATTTTTTTTATTTTTTTTTATTTTATACATCTTTATTCTGTTCTTAATTCTTTAGTCATGGATATTACAATAAAATTAAATTACCCACTTTAAAAAATAGTTGCAGTAATTGAGTTCAGTAAAGAGAGTCCATTGTTCTGCCACATAATAACCTGAGTTTAGATCCTCAACTGTGTTCCAAAAGTATTGGGAGTTAGCCATCTGTAGCCTTGTGCTAAGGAGACAAGACAGAGAGCTTCTGGGAATTCACCTGCTAGGTAATATAGCCAAGCTGTTAGTTACAGATTTTATAAAAGATGTTTTCTCAAAACATAACCTCTCTGAGGAAGGAGGAAGACATCTGACATTGACCTCTGGCCTCAACACACATGGCTATGCACACACAGCATATCTAAAAAAAATGCAAAATAGTCAGTGTTGGTTAAATGAAGTGAACTGTAATAAACTCTAA
Source organism: Peromyscus melanophrys (assembly GCA_902168415.1). Lineage (NCBI taxonomy): Eukaryota > Metazoa > Chordata > Mammalia > Rodentia > Cricetidae > Peromyscus > Peromyscus melanophrys. The sequence continues at coordinate 52,826 of CABHPR010155184.1, forward strand.
TTAAAAGAGATTAATAATGAAATGACTATTAAAATAACATATTCTGAACATATACTGTGGCTTATAATCTTTCTCTACCATTTAGTCAAGCTCTTTCTGTTTAATTTCTCCTGGTTTGGAAATTCATACATATAGAGGAGTCATATTCTTACATATGAATGCCCAGCCATAACTTGTTTCTTGTCAGTTTTTCTTAACCTAAATTAGCCCGTCTACCTTTTGCCTCTGGGCTTTTACCTTTTCTTACTTCTGTATATCTTACTTTCACTCTTACTCCATGGCTGGCTGTGTGGCAGGGTGGCTGGGTGGTTGGCCCCTGGAGTCCTCCTTCTCTGGCTACTTCCTTCCTTTTTTCATCTCAGATTTCTCCTTCTATTTATTTTCTCTGCCTGCCAGCCTCACCTATCCTTTCTCCTGCCTTGCTATTGGCCATTTAGGTCTTTATTAGACCATTGGCTGTTTTAGACAGGCAAAGTAACACAGCTCCACAGAGTTAAACAAATGCAAAATAGCTTTGCATCATTAAACAAATATTCTACAGCAAAAATAAATGTAACACATCTTAAAATAATTTTCTATGACAATCTCTACATTTTGTGATGATCCAAATTCAGGTTCAAGTGAAATGCCTGCCATTTATTTTATTCTGGGAAGGGACTGCTTACTTTTAAGTAGTGATGCTGCACAGCTGTAAAACAGATATTCAGATTTCAAGAACAGCTTTACTATTGTACAGTTGGTCCAGAACATGTATTTAAGCTGCCTCACCTCGTTCTAAACAATGTGAACAACGATATTAATAATAGCCTCCTGTAAGGCTGAGGATAGAAGGCGTACAAACATACTCTTGCCATATAGAAGTCACTGCCTAAAGTCAAGGCTATTTCTGTCTAAAAACCACATGGCTCTCCAGGGGCTGCCTTACTCTGCCTGACAAAGGAACTAGAGGATTTCTGTGTGGTCAGGTTAGGAAGCAAAGGATTGGGAGACACTAAACAGACTCTCCTCTGCCCTGTGTCATTGACATAGGCTCTGGAAGAGCTCACTCCAGTGTGCCAAGGGAAGGGCAGGAGAAGGACAATAGCTGCAATTCTCATACTAAGAACACATCATCAGAAGATTAAAATCCAGAAAGGCTGGAGCTGCCAGTGGGAAAGATTTGATAAGTTGTGTGGTCAGCAGTGGTCAAGGCTTTGCTGCCTTCTAGAATAGGTCCTTCTCAGCCTGGCCATGGAGATAAAACACTTGAGGAGCCGTGCACAAACTTCTAGAGGGTCATAAAACAAATGCATGATATCTAATCCCCGCCCCAGACTTATTAAATAAGAATCTCCATGGGTGAGGCCTAGGACTGATCCATCCATCTATCTATCTATCTATCTATCTATCTATCTATCTATCTATCTATCTATCTATCTATCTATTTATCTATCTATCTATCTTTCTTTCTTTCTTTCTTTCTTTCTTCTTCCTTCCTTCCTTTCTTTTTTCTTTCTTTCTAAACTCTCAGATACCAATTCTCTTATGCCTTCCTCATAAGTTTGGTTGGTCCTACCGTTTATACTGATAAGTAAAGGAAGTGAGAATAGATATGAGTGGATAACAACCAGATTCTCAATGTTTACCAAGATGTTTACATGCACTAATTAATGTAATGATGCTAATCATTACCCCTTATTTAAAGATAATAGTAAAGAGCTTAATGCCATGTGGATTATAATACACCTTGCAATTGATAAATTATGATGAAGCCAAGTGTCAACCGTAAATATGTCTAAAATGAATAACACAAACAATTTAAATGTAATGGGCCAGTATCTACCAGTTACATAATGTGCTCTCAATTCTATGAGAGTGATTCCCCCTCACCCCAATTTTATACTTGACATGACTGTTTTCAGGCTAAATACCTTGCTCTGGTCAAATAGCTCAGAACAGGCAAGCCTGGGATCCTAACTCTCTGTCTCCATCTCTCAACCCTCGTTGTATTTCTCTCTTCACTTTTCCTATTCTTCATGCCTCAAAAAATCAATAGTTAACAGCCACAGCAAGAGCAGTGAAAATTTATCAGATGATGTGTCTGTATCAAATACTTCACTGAGATCTATACATGCATTATCTGAGAAGAAAATGATTGTAACCTAAAGACACATGTTGGTTTTTCAGTCTTGGGTCCATCAATATATATATTGTTTGCTGTGATAATGTCACCTGGGAGAGTTAGAAAACTTTAAAAGAGTCTCAGATGACTCAAACACACATAAAAGTAGCAGAAATAGTTCCGGGTCATTTTTTTTTTTTTGAGGGGACAATTTTATTTTTTTTTCTTTTCATCTTTCCAAAGGCTTTTTCATTAGAGATGTTATCACTAACATGTATGTAAAGTCTCTGTTTACTGGGCCTTACAAAGCATCAGGAAAAAAAAAAAACCACAGGGGACACTGCCTCATGTTCTGTGGTTTGTGATGATGTAAGAGTAAGCAAGGGACTCTTGCCTCCCATAACAATAACACTGTCTCCTAATGTTCCAGGGTTGTCCAAGGCAGGGACCACTAAATTCCAAATATCCTGGCAAGGAGTCACAACAAGTCACACTGTGATGATTTGCCCAGAAACTAATATCTTGTGACGAATAGATAAAAGCCTTTTGGAATCTTATTAACTTAGCAGACCCACATACCCAAAAGCTAAGAATGTCATCCGGTATCATCTTAGGCCTATAGAAAAGCTCCCACCATCCTACTGAACCTCTTCTCTGATGTACCCACCAACGCACTTTAGACTCGCCTTGATTTATGACTCTGTTCCATAAAAGTATAAAAACTTCCTGACACTGCTTTCAAGTTGGAACATAGCATTCTGGATAGCCTAAATTTATGACCTGGGCTGTAGTCGCTCATTATATGCTCCAGAACACACTGTGTCTTCTATTCCTTTGAGGTGAGAACGGTTTCAATTGCGGTTAGTTGGGGGCCAGGACTGAATGGATGTTTAGTTTGGAGCCAGGAAGGAACAGCTAATGGCATTTGCTGTCATCAGCTTGTCCCTCGTCCTGCAGCCAGGTTCAGCCCCTGTCACTGGTTACCTGACCTCACAATCACTGACGAGCGGCCTGTAGAGCACTGGAACTCACTGAAAGGCCAGCGCTGGCTTATTTGGAATCTGACAGTGATGAACGGAGTTTGAAGATGAGTTACTCGCCGCTTGGAGATTTGCCACCGTTGCGCTTGGAATTTAATGCTCTGACTCCCTGCCTGCCCTGACAGGCTATGGAGTTCTGGGGCTGTATCAGGCCCCTACCACATTAAAAGGGCTGTTACGGTTCCCATTATCTTATTTCATCCTCAGGTATGTCAACAATCTACTTACCCTTCGACTTTAGGCTGTCCCACTTTAAACTGTGAAATGGGTTTTTTTCTTCAACACAGAAGGAATCTTGCCTCTGAGGAAGATTTCCTTTTGCCTAATCTTCATACAAGAAGTACCCACTCTCACTTTTTGAAGACTTACTGAAGGCTCACCATGTTATTTGTAAAGGGTAAAAATTGACACTACCCATGAAATTTGTCTCCATGGAAGCTGGGATATGGCTCTTCATGTGTCTCAATGGTACAGGGAAGGAGATTGCTACCTCATTTCTTTCTGCCTAGTATCTGCTGTCATTAAAACACCCTCAGTAATCTTTGCCATTGTTGTATAAGACGAACATGGTGAAGAGCCAAGAGGGAAAGGGAAAAGGAGCAGGTATGCTAATCAGCAAGAATACGGAGGCTTTGTGTGCCCATCTGTGCAAAGTAGCTCAATGAAGTTTTACTTTTTCCCCAACCAAAGCCAGCTGTGTGAATCAAACGAGTCCATCCATCAGAATCAGTTCAGGGCTGATGGTTCATAATGTGCCCAGTTCCACAGTCACGTCCATAAGCAGGTTGGCCCTGCTTGCAGCCAGGAACATCATAACCCTGAATGGCATGCCACAGCTGGGAAAACTTCCCATGTGTCTTGAATTTCCTACTTTTTTTTTTCTCAGTTACTGTGCTCACTCTTGTTCTTCTCTGAAATCGTTCTGATTTACCTTAATTTCAAGGTCTCTATTTCCTTGCTGACTACTTGGAACAAAATAGTGCTCAGATACCAGGTATTTTTGGGGAACAAACCCCAACTTGCCTTCTCCCCCATGATAACACCCCAAGGTATCCTCCTCACAGAATCTGTCTCCAGTTTGAAGGTGATGCACACAATTGTACCTGGGAGCAACCCCTCAGGATCAAGCTTATGACATCTTTCTATTGCCAGACCAACAGGGTAGTAGTCATGGTCCCTGACATCAACAGAAGGCAGAAACAAGCTCTATTGTAAAGAAATCGCGTTGGTTCCAGTGGGTTTAGTGACAAAGACAAATAGAGATAGTGACATAAAGACGAGTGATAAGGCGGGAAGCTGAGACTTGGATGTCTCTGGATATAATACATAATTTGCTTACTTGTGCTTATTCCACACCCTTCCGAGAGCAAATTCCCCAGGAATCCAGAGTTATTTTTCTATTTATTTACTGCTGAATTCTAAGCCCTTAGAATGACACCTGACAGATGTTTCGGTTTATAAGTAGCAGACACGGATGAATAGCTGGAACAAAAAGGCAGTTAAGAATTTAGAGCCAGTGGCAAGACCTTATGTAAGCAACAGCTGTCAGAATCCTGATGATCCGGAGAGGAGACTGCCACAGAATTCAAGTGAAATAAAAGTCAGCACTGAAGATACCTATTTTCTGCCTACTATGCTGGATCTCACATAAAAGGAAAGGTATTTCCCCAGAGTCATTAACATTAGGCTGCTCTCAGCTTTGTCTCAGGCAGCGGCAATCCATGATAAGCTGTCCTGGTGTTGATTTGCTGTTGCAAACATTGAATGTGACGGCCTGTTTCCCCAGTGTTAGAAAAGGGACCAGAAAAAAAGCTGACAGACTCTAGACAGCCATCTTTTATCACATTTTACCACATAACTGGCACAACATTGGGATCTCTGCAAACAAAATCTCATAGAGTCTTCACCACCCTGGAGACCTGATGTCACACCCACAACCCCCATTACAAACAGGAAAACTAAAGTTTAAAGAGAGTAAATTAGTTGCACAATGTCTCAAAAACCCAATAAAGTCCAGAATCACATTAAGTCTACATGAATCAAACATTCTTGCTCTTTCCAAATTAATAAATGAAAAGTTACTTCAAAACTGGACATCCTGCGGCACACCCAAGGAACCATGACTTTGAGGCCAGTCTGAGCTACATAGTGAGACAGAGTCACACAACGCAACACAAAAAAAAAGTTACTCCTGAAATACGAAACTCACCGTCAAGTGTCTCTGCCCAGTTGTATCTTCTGAGTTATTCATCTTGCTTTGTTTCAGTGTATTGCTCACTTTAAAGTTGAGCCAGTGCAGATCAGAACAAGGCTGCTAAAATCGGTCCTTTTTGCCCCTCAGTTAATGCTGAAATTTTTCTTAAAAAAATAAAATAAAATAGGCTGACACTTAACGCATTGCATTCAGTTGTACTCATATACACAAAGCGTTTATGCCAAGAGCAACTGGTGGGAAAATGCAAGACTATATTGAAAACTTACCAGTTTTCCCTTTGTTCAAATCCCTCATGAGTCATGAGGGCTGCAAATGTGCTGCTGAGTGACTACCTCCTCATTGCTGGTGAAGAGACAGGTACTGCCTACCACTTGAGGAAATTCTGTTGCCCTTGGAGCATCCCAGAGACTACACTGGCGTCTCCCAGTAGCATGCTCTTTCCTGAGCTTATAGCCAGTTAGCATTAGCTCTACCACACCTACAGAAACCTGGCCCATGACAACCTGCAATTAGCATCATCAGACATAGAAGAATAATGGTCAACTCATTAGTTAAGCTCCAAGTTACTTCTTCACTTTTGGGAAAGTGTTACTGAATTATTACCAGGTTTTTCTCCTATAAGAAGTATGTAATAAGTGTAGTAAGGACTCCTAAGTGTAGTAAAGATATTTCTTTATTTTCACTCTCACCAAAGTGTCTCCTGATTAGTTATTTCTGTGCAATTGTTCAGTGAGCTGTCCAGTGTGTAAACATGTAACCAGAAGGTCTCTGTGTGGGATTAGGCCCACCCGTGGCTCTGCTTCCTTCTGGGCCAATCTTCTAAGGCAATCAGTTTACATTCACTTGGCCACACATAAGAAAGTAGATAAGTACTCCAAAATGTAACCGTCCTGTGACCTAACCATACAAAGATTAAGAAAACTCAAGAGTGAACATCCACAGTCATTGTTGCTGGTTTCATCATCTGAAACTACTAACCACATGCTATCTATTTCCCTTCTGCTTAAGACATAAATCATATGAGGTGAAAGGGAATACAGATATGGTTTCTGCAGTTGGTTGTCTTATTACTAAAAAAAAATGAAGCAAACCAATGTATTTAGACAATTACTTCAAAGGGTAGAAGTAACACATGTTAAAGAGTTGAATTGCCCTCCTAACTACACTCTTCAGCTTTGTTCCGGGCTAAGGATGGTACCAAGATCGAGCCTGTGGGGGAACTGCTTTTTGAATCATGCATTGGGTACATATAAGGAAGTATGCAAGCTAATGCTAATTATTCTCATCCACTGAACAAAGGCCTTCCTGTCTGGTCTATCTAATATCCCATAAAGTGTGAGTTTTCCAGTCTGGAAGAAATAGGCAATATTCATAGGCCTTTGTGAGCAATAGACTGCTATGTTTCCATGTTAGGATGGTATCCCCGAATGCTTGAGGATGGATAACATAGAAGAAAAGAATTGTATGTCTCAGAGTGCTGGAGGCTGAGATAAAAATCAATAGTGTCTGCTCAAAAGGAAGGTGAAGGACTTCTTCCCACACCACATGGATAAACCGAGCAAGCTTCTAGCTCAAGTGTCTTTCCTTATAAAGCCAGTAATGCCATCATGCAGGCTCTACGCTCATGACTGAACCCTAATGACTTCCCAAAGGACCTATGTAGATGGAGATTTTTGTCCCATCCTCCTGGTCCCAAATGAACACACAGAAGTTTATATTAATTACAAAATGTTTGGCCAATAGCTCAGGCTTATTACTGACTAGCTCTTACTTTTAAATGAATCCATTTTTATTAATCTATGGCAATCCACATGGCTCGTGGCTTTACCTGCCCTCTAGCATCTTGCTTCCCCAGTGGGTGGCCCGCATCTCTCTTGACTCCACCCTTCTTTATTCCAGTGGTCAGTTTGATTATACCGCCTAACTTTATCCTTCTTTGCTATAGGCTAAACAGCTTTTTATTAACCAATGAGAGTAATACATATTCATGGTGTGCAGAAGGATTATCCCACAGCAGACCTACATCCATATATCATTTAACAGGAATTTGAAGATTGTCTCCCATGAATGAATATTTGAGGGAACACATTAAAATCATAGCCTCCAAATTTACCCCCAGATTTCAGCAGTTTGTTCAAATAATTGAGTTTTTGTTTTTGTTGTTACTGTTTTGTTTTGCAACAAGGTCTCACAATGTAGCCTTGGCTGACCTGGAACTTACTATGTAGATCAGTTGGCCTCCAACTCATAGAGATCTTTTGCCTCTGCCTTGTGGGTGCTGGGATTAAAGGCATGTACCTTATGCCTGTCTCAAATACTGTTTTAACTAGTATAATGTTGAATCCTTGAGGGGCCCTTTTAGGCACCTGAGTTCTCCTTTACATGTGAGGGTCTTATGTATCTCGAACTCTATTCTGACCGTGGCCATCTCAGTGACCCTAGATATTTCTCATCAACGCCTCAGCTCAAGAAATCCAGACTGCCCCTGCGTTAGGAACTACCCTCCATGAAAATTCTCTCCAGGCTGTAACCAGGGCAAAGTGAATACCTGTTTTCGCTACTAACTTCTCTGTGTTCCTCATCTCCTGCGGTAGAAGGGTGTACAATGCATTTTAAATGTATTTCACCTGATATTTTTAGCTGCTTTAGGCCAATGTAAATCTGGTCATTTTTCACCTTCATTAGTCAAAGAACTTTTAAAGTCTAGCCTCCTTTCACCCAATAAATAAACCATACAGAGAAGTCATACTACTTTACCCCATATTTGCAAAGGGAGGTCCTGAAACCATTTATCTCAGAGTCATCCAGGATGCTTCCCCAAAATGCACATTGATACATCCCCAAATGTCATTCTATCTGCGGCACAGTGACTGTACCTTAATCTACTGCTCTTTCAGCCAGCAATTGCAACTCTGCAGTTACCACTCTGCTGACCGCTCAGGCTGCAGCTTGGCAGGAATTCTGTTCTCGCAGGCACCAGCTCTGCTAAAGGTAGCTTTAACTAAATCTTTCTCGTTCTATTTATAAATAAAACTCAAGACTCAAAGACTAGGGTGAAAACCTGCTAGCTCAGAGAGGTGGAGTAGCAATTAGCTAACCTCTCCTTGCTGGCGTCTCCCTAAAGCCCATCCTCTGCTCCACCAAAACAGAAAAGGCCATGCCACTCAAAATCCCTCCCTACTACTTCTGGTGTGTCTCTGTCTCTTCCAGATGCCCTCTGATGATGCTCTATGATTACTTTCTGTCAACTAGTTGCTGACTCAACCTTCTGACCCAAGGTTAATTTTATTTAATTAATGCAAATGCAAACTCAGTGTTCAAAGTGTGATCAAATATCCTCCAACATCCAAATCTATTGAATATAGATTTCCTGAAACTAAAATGTGAGACTTGTTGCCATCGCTATAACAATGAGTTAACAAAGACAGTGAAAGTTCAGAAATCATTGTGGTAGGGCAACAGACTCACTGCTGCAGAAGTGCACAGTGGTGAGACAGAGGGAGAGTCCCGGGTGCATCCACACAAGGGCCCCTCTAGACAGTAAGCCAAACCAACCAGAAAACCCTTGTGCCCAGATCTGGGTTTGCACTCAGTTCATTAACTAATTAATAAACAACTGTAGACATGTTCCCTACCAAGGAATTTTCAGTAGCTGTAACAACAACATCAACTACCAACTTTTCATTATCTAGTCTCAAGGGCATTTAGAATAACCTCTTCTGCCCTCTTGACTGGTGACAGACATATGGCTAGCAAAGGAAATGAACTGCCTAAAAGTCATTTTAGTTGTGAAGAGAAAACAGGCCGAGGTGGCCAGAGGAGCAGTGCATTACGCCTCTACAGCAAAGACCTTTGACTGGGACTTGGTTTTTAGGCCTGACGTGGTATTTGTTTTGAAATTTGTAAAAGGCTCTCTCTCCCTGCTGGAAAGATGCTAGTGGAAGCCTTTCCATGCTTGATCTAATAGCTGAGAAAACAAAACCAAGTGTAAGTCTTTGGCTCAGTCATTATGTGTTCTCTAGTCAAACCTGTTTTCACTCAAAACCCCACAACTTTCCCTTAGCACTGGGGAAAGCTGTTAGGCAAATAAGGAGATGGAAACAGGTGGATACATAGGCTGGGCAGGATAATTCCTGGGCTTTTAGGTTGACATAAACATCTGATTTGATTTAAAATCCAATGCAAAGCCATTTGAAGGAATAAGTAGGAGAATGGGGTGACTCTATATTATTAAAATTTTCCTCTGGATGATTTGTGTTCATTTTTTAGGTTAAATGCCCTTGAGACTAGATAATGAAAAGTCGGTAGTTGATTTTCTCAAAGACCAAACTCATTTCATTGACTCTTTGATTTTTGATTTTGCTTCTCTTTGATTGACTTCAGCCCTGAGTTTCTTTTTTCTTTTTTCCTTTTATTTTTCTTTCCATCTACTCTTTGGAGTGTTATTTATTCTTGTTTTGTAATAATCAACAGAAGAAAGATGCTGACAACCACTCTGATTAACCCAGTTAAAAATATATGAATCCTATATTAACTGGACCAAGAGCAGGCTCATGCCTCAGAGTCTCTTGGTGCCTAAGCTCAGGGTACGGAATTTTTAAAGACAAAACTCACAAAGATCACAGCTCACATCAAAGTGAGATGAGGGTCAGAGTAACCTTGAAATGTTGGTTCTTGGCAGAACATAGTAACTATTTCAGATATAACATGATGATTCTTTCTTACTTGCATTTTTCAGTGATTTTAGTTTACACTAATTATTTTGGTTAATACATCTGGACCAAAGTCCAAACCATGGAAATCGACACCATCTCAGGATGTGGAGAAGATGGTGGCAGGCGTTGAAGTGGCAGCGGAAGTGGTGGTGACAGCGCCCCAAATGGAGGAAGAGAGCTGCCTGCCCAGTGTTCCAAACAGCCAAGGAACTCCAGGCCTGAGGGTGAAGGAGAAGGGCTTACTCAGAATAAGAGGAAGGCAAAAGCCATAAATGGAGAAGGCTATCACTTTCAGCCATATACCAACCAACTAAAAGATATAGAGCCTTCATTCTTACAAACTTGGAAGCACAGAATTTGTAGTGGATCTGGATTATAAAGGTGGCTAGATGAAACTGAAGGAAGTATTTACTGTGGCCGGTGCGGGGGTCCAAGCAAACATTCTAGAAGGTAAAGATGGGAAAAGCCATGGACTAGGCACTGTGACTTTTCAATGATCCATTGAAGATGTGTAAGCTATATCAATGTGTAATGGCCATCTGCTGTTTGATGGACCAATGCACATCAAAATGGATGAGAGGGCCTTACCAAAGGGAGAGAATCTTTTCCCCTCCAGAACACACATAGCAACTTACCAGGGACTTGTTGGTATTGGCATGGAGGGCAGCACATTGACGACAATCATTGGACAAGGCATTGGATTTGGGAAACCCGGGGCCTTCAGGAATGGGAATGGGAGTGTAAGGCATAGGATTGGAATAAATAAAATATGAGGCTATTTCAGGATGTTATTCAACTTTCTTACCTCTGTTAAGACTTGCTTTGTGACCTAACATCTGGTCAATTTTGGAGAAGGTTCCATGGTTTGCTGAAAAGAAAGGATATACTTTAGTGTTTCAGTGGAATGTTCTGTAGATGTCTGTTAGATTAATTTGATTTATGATGCTATTTATTATTTATTATTATGTTATTATTATTTCTCTGGATGACCTGTCTATTTGGTGGAGTCAGGTACTGAAGTCTCACACTATCACTGTGTCAGGGTCAATATGTGATTTTCGCTGTAGTAGTGCTTCTTTTATGTATTTGAATGCTTGTTACAGAATATTTGTTTAATTATGTAAAGATGTGTTGCTATTTTACCTTGTCTACCTAAGACACCTGATTGGTCTGATAAAAAGCTGGATGGCCAATAGCAAGGGAAGAGGTATAGGGGGACTTCAGGGCAGGAAGAGTAAGTAGGGTGTAGATGAATTTCTAAACAGTCTTATTAAATAAGAAACACAGAGCCAAATACAGAGGTAATAGCCAAAGAGATCAGAGCAATAGCCACCACTAATTTTAGCTTACCACGAGCAGTAGCTTCCACAGAGAGAGCTTCTTTCCGTCTAACCCATGTTTTTATTGCTTTCCTGTTCTGCCTTCTCATTGGCTCTATGCCCAGCCACATGACTTCCTTGTCACTGCCTGTCTACACAGACCTCCAGGTCTCTATGGTTGGTACTGGGATTAAAGGCTCGTGTCACCACACTTGGCTGTGTCATTGACTACACAGAGACTCTGATCAGATTAAGGATGTGGGCTACCACCGCCTGACTTCTGCTTATGGCTATTTGACCTCTGATCTCCAGGCAACTTTATTAACATACAAATAAAATATCACATTTCAGCACCAATAAAATATCACCACAGAAGGAGGAGGAATTTAGTCTCAAAGAAGAAAGAAAAGGAGACAACAGGAAGACACCAGGAGCCAGCTAGCCAGCCATGGAGGAAGAAGGAAAGTAGGACATACAGAATGAAAGAAAGGTATAAAGCTCTGAGACAAAACGTGAATGAATAGAAACAGGTCAAATTAAGTTAAAAGAGCTAATGGGACAAGCCTAAGCCTATTATTATTAATCAATAATAAATCTCTGTGTCCTTACTTGGGAGCTGATTGGCAGCCCAAAGAAAATTCCAACTAAAATGCTGTCATGTTTGGTGCATAAGTGTTTAGAACTGTAATATCCCATTGGTGGATTTTTCCTTTAATGAGTATGTAATGTCCTTCCCTATCTCTTGTGATTAGTTTTAGTTCAAAGCCTCTTTTGTCAGATATTTAAATAGCTGTGCCCACTTGCTTCTTGGTTCCATTTGCTCGGAATTCCTTTTTTCCATCTTTTTTATCCTAAGATAATATCTCTTCTTGATGATGAAGTGTGTTCCTTGGGTGCAGCAAAAAGATGGATCCTTTTTTCTAATCCTGTCTATTAGTCTGTGGCATGGACAAAGGGTCCTCCTAGTTCTTCCTCGTTGCCCCTCCCTATTCAGCCAACCCTTGTAACATATTACCATTCATTTGGGCTTGGATGGATGTTCCAGAATCTCTGAAAGGCTGCAGATGCCAGTCCAGACTACTATACCCAGAAAAAACTATCAATCACAAATAATAGAGAAAGAAAAATACTTCATGATAAAAACAACTTTAAACTATTTCTACCCAACAAAAAGGCACTAGAAGGAAATTTGAATGTTATTTGAAGAGGTTAACTATAACCCAAAAGATACAAAGAATAAATAATCCAAGAACAGTTAATCAAAAGAGACAAAAAAATAAAAACACAACTACAAAATAACATGAATTTAATAAACACTGTTCAATAGTAACTCTCAATATCAGTAGTCTTAATTCCCCAATAAAAAGACACAAACTAATGTTGATCCACCCCCTGGCCATTAAGGCTGAGTCTACAGATTGAAGGATACTCAAAAGACCTGTGTAGGGTAGAAGGGACTCCAGGCATTTGAACTCAAGAGTAGTGCAAACAAAGTACTTCCCATTTTTCTTATTGAAGCAATCAAAATATGAGGTGATGTTTACAGTTAGCTTGAACAAATATAAGTATAGTGAGGGAACATACCTGGTATTGTGTCTTTCATCTTTGGTCATGGAAAAAGAGCCAAGCATATTCCTTCCAGGCCTCTGCCTTTCCCACAGAGATAATGTAGACATGCCAGTGCATTCTCTTCATGTCATTGCTTTCAAGTTCATTCACTTATCATAGTTCATGCAATTCTTCCTAGAAGGCCATCTTGTGGGAAGAATATTCTGTATTCTGCCCCGTCCGTAGTTCATAGTAAGTTCACAGCTTTCTAACACAGGCTTCCACAGACGAATAGGCAGATATCCCCTTCCCTCCCTCCCTTTCCCTCCTCTTCTTCCACTCCCTCTCCCTCTACCTTTTTTTTTTCCCTTTCCCTCCCCGCACCAGGTCATAGAATACAGAATACTCAGGGACTCCCTGCTATGATGCATCCTCAATAATTGGAATAATCTTAGCCAGGCTTGGGCATGGTGGCACACCCTTTGATCCCAGCACATAGGAAGCAGAAGCAGAAAGATCTGTGAGTTCAAAGCCAGCCTGATCTACAGACCGAGTTCTGGGATAGCCAAGGCTACACAGAGAAAGCCTGTGTTGAAAAATAAAACAACAACAAGGAGAAAGAACTGGAATAATTTTATTCTCAGAACCTATAGATAGAAAAGCTAATATTTTCCTGTTACACTACCAGGTTTCAAAACAAGCTGAGTGATGGGGAGGTTTGGGCCAAGTATAGAAGGTGAAAGCACAACACTGTCTTATAGCAGGATTTATTTTGTGGAAATCAAGGGAAATGATCTAAAGTACCTTACGCTCAAGCATTTGTGGCCCTCTAACAGGAAAGGTGAACAAAATGGGACACTTAGAGTATCCTAGATGATTCTGTTTGTGTACAGAAGCTGCTTTCTAAAGAGAAAACAGGTGATAGGAGCCAAGAAAAGATACCTCACTTGCTGTGGGATATATTTCTGTATGCTGTGAATGTGTGTGGCTCCCATTGGATAATAAATGAAGCTGTTTTGGCCTATGACAAGAAAGCTTACAGCCAGGGGGGAAATCCAAGCAGAGATACAGGGAGAAGAAGGGCGGAGTCGAGGGAGACACAAGCCCACAGCCGAAGGAGCAACAAGATGTCAGTAGACCCATAATGCCACGGCTACGTGACAATATATAGATTAATAGGAATGGGTTAATTTAAGATGAAGGAGCTAGCTAGCAAGAAGCTGAAGCCATAGGCCATACAGTCTGTAATTAATATAAGCCTCTGAGTGGTAATTTTATAAGCAGGTGTGGGACCGAGGGTGGGAGAGATTCATCCAGACTGTGGAGCAAGGCAGGACCGGAGAAGCTTCCAGCTACTTCACAGAGCCCCATACCACCTCCATTTTCTCCAGCTTATCCTATTAGCAGAGAAGAGAGAAGCAAACCCTGTATAATATAAAAGGAGTAGAGATTCCTATCAATCAACTACTTCTAAGCCTAGGGCACTCCTCTTAAGGGAAATTCTGGAGCCCTTGGGGACAATTAGAGGTCATGATCTTCAGTCAATGAAAGGAAAACCTAGGAAACTTCTCTGAGGATCTACCCCAAGTTACTCGAGACTTTTTGGCCTAAGCTTTAGCTTATGGTCTTGCATAGAAAGATCTATACTCAAGAAGAATTAGTCTTGGCTATTTGGTAATTGCTTAAAATCCCACTGAGTATCTACCAGAAGCACAGATCCTTCAGAATCAAGAATCCACTGCTTGGGTTTGTAACACCTCAGCAGGGACTGGTAAACACAGGATGATGATTCATCACATTACATTAAGAAACCTTTTAACTGTGATAACACAAAGATTACTCAAGAAAGGAAAGAAGAAGCCCTGCCCTATTTATCCAACAACTGAGGTTTTCAAACAATTCAACAATCTTAATCCCTCATTAAATCTGAGGGATAAGCTCTTCTGGGCCAACATTTCATTAGTTACCCAACACTTGGCATCTGTAAAAAACTTCAGAAATTCCATATGGGACCTCAGACCACTTAGACTCAGCAGTCAGATACTTCCTTCTCAATAATCAATAATCAAAATATGAAAAAATATGAAAGATAGTGGACAAAGGGAGAGAAAGGGGACAAATAACTGTGCTTGCTCTTGTAGGCTCCATTGAATGGACCTGTCCACCAAAGTACCCTTTTGAGATAAAAGCAGAGACTTGACCTGCTTCAACCCAAAGGCTAGGCTACTGAGCATGTAAGTGCACCAAAAACACCACCCATCAACCACAATCTGAAGCCATGTCTGATTTTCCAGGATTCAGAAACCTAGCATTGTGCGATGAATTGTCTCTATATCCAGAAAAGGAAGGGGCCAATCCCCAATATGACTGAATACCTTACAGGACAGAGGGTCCCCCAGGCAGAAAGAAAAGCAAAATGACAGCCTTACAGATTCCCCAAAGATAGTTAAAAATAAAATCCTTCTACTTTGTTTTACTAAGTATAATTTGTTTTAATGAAATTGTGTCATGTGTGTTCATGATAATCATTTTCATGTAATTGTGTATCATTTTGTACCTAAGACACGATGGAACAAGACTCAGTCTACCCTTAGAATTCACCAAAGTAACTGAGTAACAAAACCTGTGACCCCTTCATTTTGTCCATTATTTTCATTTGTGCTATAAGGATTATTTGGGGAATGTCTAATTTAAGTTTGTGTGTGTGTGTGTGTGTGTGTGTGTGTGTGTGTGTGTGTTGTGCATGTGTTTGTTGCCTATAACAAAATATTTTATAAATGCATATTACCTTATAAATTTAGATACTCAACATCTTAAAACCTATTAAGATGGTATTTTAGAGTCTAGTAAATATATTTAATCAATTCTTAAAAGATTTTTAGTTGTTTTTTTTTTAACTTTATGTGTATGAGTATTTTGCCTGCATGTATGTACATATACAATGTGTAAACCGAGGCACCTGGTGCCTACTAAGGTCAGAAGGGGGTACTAGATGCCCTGGAACTGGAGTTAGAGTCAGCTGTGAGCTGCTGTGTGAGATGCTGGGAACTGAATCCAAGCATCTGCAAGCATAACAAATGCTCTTAACCCTTGAGCCATCTCTCCAACTCCAAACCTCAAGACTCTTTTAGCCATGTGTTTATTTAACATGATATAAGAGTTTTGTTAAACTGTATTGACTGCATACATTTTGAGGATTTTCTTCTTAAATAGATTCTAGACAGAAAATAAAATAAAATTTTACTTCATTTTTAATAGTCAAGAATAAGAAAATTCAAAGGACTTAAGGTGACTTATTTTAATCAAAATGCTTCTAAGCAATATACATTTAACAACTTTAAAAAAAAGCTGTTTATTAGTTTCTGTGGATTTATTTTGCAGGAATATTCTTCATATATGAGTGAAAAATGGAGGTTTTTGTTAAGACTGTGATATATGTAAAATGATGAGTTATATGTGATTGTTATACATCTTCATGTTAAATTTTCTTTCCACAATGGAAATTACAGAAGATACAATTACAATAAGCAGCTAACATTCAGAATATGAGTAATATTTCTCTGCATGTAAATGGAAAGGGGGCTATGTTATTAAGTTTTATCAAAAAAAGAGATGACTAATGTCTTAACAATTATAGGATAAATTTAAGCTTGAAATTATAACATTAAAGCATGAGAATTATTCCCTGTGCTATCCTCTTTCAAAATAATAGGGTTTTCACGGTTTTTAATTTTTGGAACATGGTTCAAGAATGGAGTCCTGTGAGGAGAACTCCGAGTGCTTGTGAGAAAACTCCAAGAAACCAAGACAAGAGTCTTGTGACCTCGCTTTCTTCAAAACACGGAACTGTTCTTGGAAAGTGTTTTTGTGCTTCTCCCAGGTGTAGTGGGTGGGAGTGAGTTTACTTCGACTTACTCATTATTGCTTGCTGCTCAATATCCTTTCTATGCCTCTATGGAAAAACATGTTTTTGCCACATGCAGCTTGTCCTTGGGATTGTAAACTTTACTCATGGGATTCTTCTTAACCCTCAGAGTACAAATTGTCTGATGCTCTGAATAAAGTTGGCTACTGCACGAGACGTTAGTCCACCTCATTTATCAGCTCCATTCTCCCACGTCCCACCACCGCTAAAGCGGTAAACACCTATACTGTCCAACTGAAAACTAAAATAAAAAAAACAGCCATTTCAAAATGAACTTATTGGTGTCAGCTCCGAACCTTATCAATCATCAAGTGAGGCCCTATGTCTTTGAGAGCTACATTCTCTTCTTCGTTTCTATTGAGCCCTGTCTTTTGATTAAAGATTGCTTACCGCTATGACACAATCAGGTATACAGTTTAAGTTTCAGATGACCTAACCAAAATGATGATTTATTGATCTAAATAAAAGGCATAGAATCTTCAAGTATTTTTTAAATTGATGCTTACAAAATATAATGTTTTCCTATGACTTTTTCAGACATTCCTACTGTCACTTTGCCTCTTCTCCCCGCCTGTATTGATTGGCTTCTTTATACTGTAGGTTATAAAGTCAAATCTAATGATTTGGTGCTAGGATCCACACGTATAGGAGAAAACATGTGGTCTTTGTCTTTCTGGATCTGGGCTACCTCAGTCAATATAGTCTTTTCCAGTTCCACCCATTTACCTGCAAATTTCATGACTTCCTGCCACATCATGTCAAATGTAAAATAGGGTAAAACACAATCATGGGATTGAGAGCACATTATGTAACTGGTGGATAGGTGGTACCCAATAAATTTAAATTTTTTGTTATTTGTTTTAGACATAGATTTATGGTTGACACCTGGCTTTATTAAAACACGATTGCAACGTGTATTATAATCCCCATGGCATTAAGCTCTTTATTGTATCTTTAAATAAGGGGTAATGATTAGGATCATTAAATTAATTAGTGCGTGTAAAACATCTTTGTAAACATTAAGAACCTGGTTGCTATCCACCCACATCTATTCTCACTTCCTTTGTTTAGCAGTGCAATTGGTAAGACCAACCAAACTTACAAATGAAGCATAAGAGAATTAGTATCTGAGTGAAAGGAGAGAGAGAGAGAGAGAGAGAGAGAGAGAGAGAGAGAGAGAAGAAGGAGGAGG
>CABHPR010155184.1:70980-95594 GCA_902168415.1 Peromyscus melanophrys
AGGAGGAGGAGGAGGAGGAGGAGGAGGAGGAGGAGGAGGAGGGAGTAAGGGAGGGTTTGGGTTTGTTTCTTTGAGTTTATATGGGCTCTTCAGGAGATTCCAATAATCACTAGTGTTGAAGATTAGCGCTCACTGCCTGCCACACTGATTTGGAACCTGTAAATCTGCAGAGTATTTTTAATTTCTATTCTCATCTACCCTGTCTTGGAAAGTTTTAAAAATTTGTTCTCATGACTGTGAGAGAATCTTCCTCTAACTGTAGTTCTTAAAGGGATTGTATGAGCAATGGTGCTCAAAGTTAAGCTGACCTAATTTCTGGAAATCTGGAATAGATTACTTCATGTGATAGAAAGGATGTTGCAGATGTGACTAAGGATTTGGAGCTAGGGAGAAGAATGATATCTAGAAGGTGTGGTGTAGTTCACTAGGCTCTCACTTTGCTGGCAAGAGGAGCAGAATCAAGATCGTGAAGGTCTGAGTTGGTGAGAAAGGCTGAAGATGCTGTGTTGCTGGCTGGAGGGTGGAGGAAGCCTGGGGACCAAGGTGACCAGGAGGCCTCTACTACTGGGGTCCAGCCTCAGTTTGGGTTTAGGTCCTGAGACAGGGAAGAAATCTGACCATTGGGTGGATTGCACTCAAGAGGCCCCAAATAGCTTGAGCTATCTTTATTTATACTTTGACAGGGTTTTTCTCTACCAGGCTTACATGAACAGCTTTATTTTTGGCTCCTATCTTTGACTTTTAGGAAATACATCGTAATCATTATAAAAGCCCCTGTTGTTCCCTTTATGCTTCCCCAAAAAGATGGTGCCGAGAGGAAGTTGGACAGATGGAGCCCAATCTGTTTACGCTGAGATTAGATACAAAAATCAGACAGGATGATGTCAGTACATAAACAGCTTGTAGACAAAGGAATAAATATAGGGTGACCTTTAAAATGATTGGTTGGTTCCTTCCACCCCCTCCTAGGATTCTGAGGTTTTCTGTTATAAAAGATGCTTACTGCCTAATAATAAATGAATTCTTGCTTGACTTGACTCCCCACTGCATCAGATTGTCTCCGGGTAAGAGGAAGGCTGGAAAACAGGCGAGTGGCGCACTTACCTTTCCTTGGTTCCAGACCACCTCCTCAGAGGTGATCTAAGTTCCAGGTGGGATAAGACCTCACATGACCTAATGATTCTCTGGATTTCCTCAGTGTCTGTTGTTATGTCCCCCTTTTCATTTTTGATTTTGTTAATTTGGATGTTCTCTCCCTGCCCTTTGGTTAATTTGGATAAGGGTTTTGTCGGCAGCAATAAGTTTGCTGCCTTAATCTTAAATGCCCTTTTTTGTCCTGTCCCAGTTAAGTTGTTTATGTGAAAATGTGCAGTTGGGTTCTGGAGAGTGCTGGGGATCAGTTCCCCTGTGTTTTTTTCCTGTTTGGAAAACAGTGTCTGGCTTGCCTCTGGATACAGAGTAACCATTCCTTGGCTCCTGCTGTTGGAGGGGTATATAAGCCCATGTTTGTACGAATAAAGTGAGAGCTGCTTCACTGACGAACTGAAACTGGGTGTCTAGAGTGCTGTTTAACCTCGGCGTCCCTCGCCAGATTTCGGGCTCCAGCTGCGCGGGTCGCAGCAGGGTTTGTCTATCTTGTTGATTTTCTTGAAAAACTAACTCTTTGTTTCATTGATTCTTTGTATTGTCCTGTTTGTTTCTGTTTTCTTGATTTCAGCCCAGAGTTTGATTATTTCTTGCATCTACTCCTCCTGGGCGAGTTTGCTTCTTTTTGTTCTAGAGCTTTCAGGTGTGCTGTTAACTCACTAGTGTGAGATTTCTCCAAATTCCTTATGTAGGCACTTGGTGCTATGAACTTTCCTCTTAGCACTGCTTTCATAGTGTCCCATAAGTTTTGGTACGCTGTGCCTTCATTTTTGTTGAATTCTTGGAAGTCTTTAATTTCTTTATTTCTTCCTTGACCCAGTGGTGATTCAGTTGAGGATGTTCAGTTTGCATGAGTTTGTAGGCTTTCTGTAGTTTGTATTTTTGTTGAATTCTAACTTTAATCCATGGAGATTTGATAAAATATAGAGGGTTAATCCAATTTTTTTTAATATCTGTTGAGATTTGTTTTGTGACCTATTTTGTTGTCAGTTTTAGAGAAGGTGCTGAAAAGAAAGTATATTCTTTTGTGTTTGGGTGAAATGTTCTGTACATGTCTGTTAAGTCCATTTGAGTCATAACATCTGTTGGTTCCCTTATTTCTCTATCAAATTTCTGTCTGGAAGACCTGTCCTTTGGTGAGAGTGGGGAGTTAAAGTCTCCCACTATTAATGTGTGAGGTTTGTTGTGTAATTTAAGCTTTCATAATGTTTCTTTTACAAATGTGGATGCCCTTATATTTGGGCATAAATGTTCAGAATTGAGACTTCATCTTAGTGGATTTTTCCTGTGATGAGTATGTAATGTCCTTCTTGATCTCTTTTAATTAATTTTTTTCCAAGACAGGGTTTCTTTGTGA
The DNA here is from genome assembly GCA_902168415.1 of Peromyscus melanophrys. NCBI lineage: Eukaryota > Metazoa > Chordata > Mammalia > Rodentia > Cricetidae > Peromyscus > Peromyscus melanophrys. Next base: position 73,484 of record CABHPR010155184.1, read on the forward strand.
TTGAGGTGTGTTTCTTGTATGCAGCAGAAGGATGGATCCTATTTTCATATCCATTCTGTTAGTCTGTGTCTTTTTATAGGTGAATTGAGTCCATTGATATTAAGAGATATTAATGACAAGTGATTGTTAATTCTTGTTATTTTTGTTTTATTAGTAGTGGTGGTTGTGTGTGTGTGTGTGTGTGTGTGTGTGTGTGTGTGTGTGTTTCCCTTAGGGATTTTCTCATGTGAGGTTATCTATTGCCTGTGTTTTGGTGGTTGCCGCTAATGTCCTTGGGTTGGAATTTTCCTTCTAGTACTTTCTGTAGGGCTGGATTTGTGGATATGTAATGTTTAAATCATGGAATATCTTACCTTCTCCATCTATAGTGATTGAAAGCTTTGCTGGGTGTAGCAGTCTGGGCTGGCATCTGTGGTCTCTTAGTATCTGAAGAACGTCTATCTGTCTAGGACCTTCTGGCTTTCAGAGTTTCCATTGAGAAGTTGGGTGTAATTCTGATAGTTCTGAAACTATGTAACATAGCCTTTATATGTTACTTGATCTTTTTCCTTTCCTGCTCTTAATATTCTTTCTTTATTCTGTATGTTTAGTGTTTTGACTCCTATGTGGTGAGGGGACTTGTTCTGTGATCCATTCTATTTGGTGTTCTGTAAGCTTCTTTTATCTTCATAGGCATGTCTTTCTTTAGGTTGGGAAAGTTTTCTTCTATCATTTTGTTGAATATATTTTCTGTGCCTTTGAGCTAGAATTCTCCTTCTTTTATCCCTATTATTCTTAGGTTTAGTCTTTTCATGGTGTCCCAGATTTTCTGGATGTTTTACGTTAAAAATTTGCTGGGTTTAACATTTTCTTTGACCAATGAATCTATTTCCTCTATTGTATCCTCAATGCTTGAGATTCTTTCTTCCATCTCTTATATTCTGTTGGTTATGCTTCCATCTGTAGTTCTTGTTTGTTTACTCAGATTTTCCTTTCTCTGAATTACCTCGGTTTGTGTTTTCTTTATTGCTTCTATTTCAATTTTCAAGTCTTGAACTGTTTCCTTCACCTGTTTGATTGTTTTTTTCTTGGGTTTCATGGCTTTCTTTAAGGGACTTATTGATTTCCTCCAATTTTTTGTTTGTCTTTTTCTCCATTTCTTTAAGGGAATTTTTCATTTCCTCTTTTAGGGTCTCTATAATCTTCATAATCTTCTGGATCATCTGTGTTGGGATGTTCAGGTCTTTCTGTTGTAGGATCACTAGGTTCTGGTGGTGCCATATTGCTCTTTATATTTTTGAATGTGTTCTTATGCGGCCCTCTACCTATTTCTTCCTTTAATCCGAATAGCTGGAGCTCCTGATTGCTCTTCTTCCAGTTTGTGCAGGTAGAGACTGCTGCTCCAGTGGTCGCTCTTCTTCCCCAATCGATGAAAAAGGTATAGGAGGGGCAGATGGCTCTAATGGTCACTCTTCCCTATCAGTGCAGGGGGGCTGTATGGCTCTGGTGGTTGCTGGTGCCACAGGGGATGGTTGGCGATGGAGCCCAGGAGTAGGCTGCAGGCCCAGTCTCTAGGGCAGCAGGGAAGGGGCATGGAATGCGTCCCAGGGACTAGAGGTTAGAGAACTGGGTTGTCCAGTGGGGAGATCAGGGACTTACCTCTTCCCAATGGGTGCAGGGGGCCCATATGGCTCCAGTGGTCAATGGTGCCACTGGGAATGGTTGATGAGGGGCACACAAACATTCTTGAGATTTTTGGAAAAGAACTGTCAATGCTTCTGTTATTGGGACATCTATGGAGAAAATTGTCTCTAATAACATCCATCCCTTGCTTCTATGACATCTTCAGTAGGAACATAGTTTGCTGAGTGTGTTATGTCATCAGCCAATCTGATTAATACAATCAGTGGAGGAGAGGACAAAATCTACCACATTTGTCTTATACAGCAGCAGCACTGCAAGCATCTGCTGCCCTGTGGCACAGATGCAAGACCCATTTCTCTTCCTGCAGAGGCTCCTGGATCAAACCAGGTGCATAAATGCCATAAGCCATTAGAATCCACCTTATAAAGCCAATGGCTCTCTTCTCTCTCTCTCTCTCTCTCTCTCTCTCTCTCTCTCTCTCTCTCTCTCTCTCTCTCTCTCTCTCCCTCCCTCCCTCTCTCTCTCCCTCCCTCCCTCCCTCCCTCCCCCACTTCACCATTTCACTTGGTGCACGACATTTACACAGATTCAACAGGATAGATAGTGATTATAGACTCTACCATGAGTGGTAAAGGCTAAGTGTATCATCCACAACCATCCATGCCAGTAACCTGAAGTTAACCTGAATGACTGCAAGGTCCAAGGTGATGTCATTAATGACTTCATTACAGTAAGTGGTAAAGCATACCTTTTTCTAACTGAGTAATCCCTAGGGTAGGTAAAACTGCCAATAGGATGTACATAAGTAATGTGTCATTCAACTTTCTGGAAAGCTCCTCCAAATAACTGAAGGAAGCCCTCTTCTCTAAATTAATATCTATTTGTCTATTTGTTTATTTAGTGTGTGTATTTACATATGCCAAGATGCACATGTGGAGGTCAGAGAACAACTTATGGGGGTCAGTTCCCTTGTTTCACCAAGGGGTCTAAGAGATCAAACTCCTGTCATCAGACTTGGAAGTAAGTGCCTTTACCCACTGAGCCATCTCTCCAGCCCTTAGTTCTTTTCCCCATGCCACATCAGTGACTGTAATAAAAATTACATGGTTATGTTTGTTAAAACACTTGTAGACATTGTATGATCATTTTTCAGATAGAGCTCATTATGTTTTAGGGAGAGAAAGAAGTTAGTACCTGACTCAACTCTAGATATACAGCCTTGGGGACATATAGGGCATGACAAGAAACACCAGTGTTGCTGGCAATTGCTGGTGTCCTTGGAGGAGCTTGTATCAGTGGAGAATGAGTCAGGGGACATAAGCCAGTGTTTCCAGTGTGGCCTGCTGACTCACCAATTGGTAAGTGTTAGGGTTTCAGCTAAGTTACAATGATTGAGGCCAGTTGGTTTGGGTGAAGAATTATTATAGGGTAGCTGGTCCAACTTGCCCAACTTGTCCCTGTCACTAGCTGAATGGCATTGTTTATAGCAAAGTGTGATGGACAGGAGTAAAAAAGATGTCCAAGGATGTTAACACGTGCTTTCTATGGAAAGTCTATGCCATTCCCTGCTGTTTGTTGTTTTAGACGGACTTAGCAATGGTGAAGGGAGAGGCTGGGAATTGTAGTGGACATGGATGGGATGACAGAACTTAAGTTTCTTACAGCATTTTGGGAGAGCAGCATCAAGGCCTTTTCCTTGGATGGGGGAAGCTTCAGGACAATTTTGAAAGGAAAAAAAGTATCATGAATGCCCATCTTCCTCTATATCTGGTCTGCTTTTACCCCTGCAAAGTCAATGTGTCCATAGCCTCATCTATTTTCCATTTATTCATTATTCATGTCAAGCATCTTTGTCCAGAGGATCAGGTACAAGAATGGCAAGTGCCTTGCAATAAAGCCTACAGCAAGCCTGGAGGACCCCTCTTGGGTGCATACAGCCTCCTATGGGAGAGCTCTGGGCCAAGCACTCAGCCAAGTGTTCACTGTTCTTACTATCTAGGATCATGTCAATTTAGCACAACAGACTACAGACTATAGGGTGAATCTAGTTGGCCTGGTGCTGCCATTAAAGGAATAGTGGACAACATTCTCCATGATGGTCAAGGCAGAACCCCAAACTTCCAATTAAAAAAGTAACAATCCCCAGCCTCTTCCATCCAGGACATCACCCAGGAGCGGCAGAAAGATGATTCATTCTGGAAAGGGCTTCATTAAGGGAACAAACTTCTGTACAGAGAAATGTGGCCTAGGAGGAAGTGAGGGAGAGATCTGGAAACTTTCTTAAAATTAAGCCTTTTGTTTTTGAGGTAGTTGTAGGTGCACAGGTAGTCAGTAGGAGCAAACCAATTTGATTCGTGGGTCAATTCATCACTTTCCCTCAGCTTTACTATGACTTACCCGAGCTGTTTCCTAGCAACATTGTAGCACAGCCAAGTGACAATGTTTCCATCACCACAACCATTCCATAAGATGCCCTGTTATAGCCACACCCACTTCCTTCCTACCCCACACCTTCCTTAAACCTGAACAACCACTTACCTGCTCTGTGTCACAGTTCTGTCACTGAAATGAAATATTACTTCAATGTAATCATAAAGCATGTATCAAAATTATCTTGTCTTTCACATTAAACATGAAAAGCGTTTTGGTACATGCCTCTTATCAAAGTTTAAAAGTCCCTCTTTATTCCCATTTCTCTGGAATTTTTATAATGCTCAATTTTCCTAAGTGCTTGTCTGCACACATGGATATTTTATGACTTAACAACAGGGTTATGCTGATTGGCTTCTGAGTACTGAACAGGACTTGCATTACTGGGAAAAACCTACTTGGTTCTTCTGGGTAATTCTCTTTACCTATTGCTGCATTATATTTGCTATTGTTTTGTTAAGGAGTTTGACATCTTTACCTTGTCATAGACTGGTAAGAGCAAGCATCTGGATGCCCAATGGCCTTTGTGAGTGTGATATGAGTGGGAATGTCAGTGGGCCACAGTTTTTACTGGTGTTTGGCTGGAATGATGTGGTTATTAAATAAAGTATGAAGTAGTTTTTTCTGGACTCTCCCTTCCCTCATCTTTGGCTATGGAAGGAGCAAACAGCAAGTTACTATGGCTCCCCCTCATATATATCTATACCTGTTTGAACTTCAGTGACTTACTCTGTCGTCAGCTTCCCCCACCATGACAAAATATACAACTTAAAATAGGAAGTTTATTTGGCTCACAGTTCAGAGATTTCAGGCCACGGTTGCTTGACTCAGTCACTTTCGGGCCTGTGATGAGGCAGAATATCACAACTGAAACACATGGTAGAGGAAGTCTGTTCATGCCTAGTGAGGAGAGAGAGGGAGAGAGAGAGAGAGAGACAGAGACAGAGACAGAGACAGAGACAGAGAGACAGAGAGTAGAAAGGGCTGGGGCCCAATATGTCCTTCACGATCATGCTCCACGGTGACCTAACTTCTTTCTATCAGGCCTTTCCTTTAACGGGTCCACTTTCTCAGGCTTTAATACATGTCCTGTGGGGGAAATTCTAGATTCAGACTAAAGCAAGGGCATCTGCAGCTTCAAGTCTGAGATAATGGATCAATAGTAAAACTTACAGCCTCGCCATGATGTGGTCTCTGGGATGCTGAGATTTCTAGGGAGTCCCCTCTCTTCTGTCAGCCTTTCAGAATCTCCGTGCTGGCTCATGGAGAAGTCCAAGAGTGTTGATTATGCTTAGCTGTGGGGAAACAAATCTACATTCCTGCAAACAGAAGGGATCTTTTTATCTTGAGAACCCTATCAACAAATCTGATGCCTGTAGATGGCAGTTTATGAAAATCTAATTAATCCTTGATGACCAGCCATTGTGAAGCAGCTTTCCATGATAGAAGGAGCACTATTGACTGATTACAAATGATTCAGAAAGCTGAACATAAGACACAAATGACTTCATGCAGCCACATTTAAGGGCTGTTCCTTTGCGGGTTTCCTTTGCTGCCACAGGGGTGAAGTGTTGGGAATCCTCTAGATAGTCCTCCTTGGTAAGAAGGCAGGGCAGCTTGTGGATTTATAGTAACATTGCAGTAGGTAATGCAAGTGTTGAATATTTAATCCAAACTCTTGGGAGCTTCCTTTGAACGCCACTGCCTAGCTTTTAAGGACTGCCTAAGATAAGATCCTGGAAACTAAATGCACCTTCTTGCTGATCTCCTGAAAGAAACTGGGGACTCAGCCCCATTCCTGCAAAGAAGTGAGTTGCGCTAAGAACCTGCTGTAGACTGAAAACAGATTTGGTCCCCTATCACCACTCAGAACCTGCAGATGAGAACGAAGCCAGCAGCTGCCTGAATGCAGTCTTGTGAGACCCAGAGCAGATGACCCAGTCAAGCCAGGCCTGGACTTGTGCCTTCCAGAACTGTGAAATAATATGTGTGTGCTGCTTTGGGTATCAACTTTATGGTGATCTGTTACATAACAGCAGATAGTGAATACAGAAGCCCACAGAATAGAATCTTTGTCGTAAAAACTTTATAGACATTAGAAGAAAGAGGCATTCACCAGAAATTCTTACCCTCACATTGATGACAAGTGACACACCAGTTTACGGACTCTTAGTGAAGTAATACAACATACATTGTCTGGAGGCATCTGTGGCATGCTGGGATAGGGTGTGGGTCTTGGTCTTATCTGACAATGGAGATGATATCTATGTCATAATTTGGATACCGAATGTGTGGTCAACTGTAGCACATGGTATGATGTTTATCAGCACACTGGACTCAAATTGGCCATGATGAATAATTCGGCTTTTGAGGATATTCCAAGGGCATTGTGTAAAACTTGAGACTCTAAGGGGTATTGGCTAAAGACTGTGGATGGAGTAACATATAGATGGGATGACAAACAGAAGTGTGGGAACCTAAAATAGGAGGAAAATCGTGGCCTCCACCAAGAAAGGGAGATGGCAACTTTAATCCAGATATTTTGATTCCTCCTGAAGGAGTATGGAGATAATGTGACAATTGATGGAGTGATTGCTACAAGCTTTATTGGGTTCCTAGATTGAAAAGAGCTGCCAGGAAAGGTGAGCTTCCTTTCATAGAAGCTCTGAAAATTGGATCAGGTCTACCTTGGAATTGTTGGGATATAGAAGGACAGAAGTTGCTGACTTGCAGGGGCAAATTTCTTGTCTGGGGTCGTTGTGGCCCACCAGTCATGGGGCTTGGTGTTCACAGAAGGCTGAGGAGGAACTTAGGCGGCTGCAGGGGTCTATAGGTCAGAGCAGGCTGTGTGAGAAGGAAATGACTGTCTGGTACATTGACCATTGTTCTTATTTTTACCTTTTTTGTGAAATTGCATGTTGCTAGCTTCTGGGTCAAGTGCTCAGAAGATTGTATAATCATTAATAATAAAAATAGATTATGGGGGGGGGCTGGAGAGATGACTCAAAGGTTAAGAGCACTAGCTGTTCTTCCAGAGGTCCTGAGTTCAATTCCCAGCAACCACATGGTGGCTCACAACCATCTGTCATGAGATCTGGTGCCCTCTTCTGGCCTGCAAAGACACATGCAGACAGAACACTACTTAACAAATAAAAATCTTAAAAAAAAAAAAAAAAAAAAAGGAAAAATAGATTATGCTTGCTTTGGTGTTAGGTCTGGGATAGTCCCTGTGTTTAGTAAAAGATGATGAAGAATATATTGGTGATTTTGTAAGAATAACCTTTGGAATCATGAGAACATTTTGTATTGGGTGATTTCCCCTTTTCTTACTGTTTCCCCTTCACTTATGATAATAAAAGACTGAGGTTACCAGGGTAAAAGCAGAAGCTAAACTAAGAGAAGCTAAGAGAAGCTAGGGAAGCTAGGGAAGCTAGGGAAGCTAGGAAAGCTGTAGCAAAGAAGCTACTTAGCAACTGCAGAAGCCCAGAGTGACCTGTCAGCTTGCATGAGCACTGTCTCTGAGTTGTTACTGCGCCTTCCACGTATCCCGTCCTTCGGACCCCAGAAACTGCTGAGGCTGGTCCCTGGCAGGGGAGGGGCAAGGGGTGTGCACTGGAGCTTAGGGCCTAGAAGTTGGGGCAGTTTAGCAGGGAGACCACTCAGTCACCTGTTCTTCCAACTGGTGTGGGTGGCACTTGTGCCTATAGGGGCTGCTGATGTTGCATGGATGGTTGGTCAAGGGGAGGATGCTGGGGTAGGTGGGTTTGGGCAGCAGAGTAGGTCTTGGAGGTACCAGAGTCCAGTGGCGGCGGTGGTGTGAGTGGTGGTGTGGACTGCCTGCGGGTCTCTCACCTGCTGGCTGGCTCTAAACTTTAGATTTTTAACAGGAACAATAAATCCTAACATTAGTGTTAGGCAAAATGCTAGAAAGGTGAAGAACCCCCTTGTTTTGTTTTAAGCAGAAGAGAAAAGCCTCAGTTGCCGCGACCTGCACAGCCGGGGACCCTAACTGGCGAGGGACGCTGAGGTTAAACAGCACTCTGGACACACCGTGGTTCGTCATTCAAAGAGAGAGCTCCTTTATTGACAATCATCAGCCTTATATACCCTGCTACTTCCTACTCTCCATGGGGTCAGGGTACGTTCCTCAGGTTCCCATCTGCATCCCAGCAGCTCAGCCAAACAGGAAGACCGCAAGCAGAGAGCTGATTCTTGAAACAATGTTCTAGCAATAGCTATATCGTAAACATCCTGTGACTTACTGACCACAGGAAAAGAGGAAGGACAAAAGGGTACCTTAGGGCAAACAGCCTATGCACAAGGCCTGTTCAGCGCCTGCTGCCAACACTCAGTGAGTCCTGCAAGGGCATGGGCTCAAACTCTAACAATCTAACAAAGTGCAGGAAGTCTGAAATAAAAGTGGCAAGAAGATGAAGACAAAGGTCCCTGGTTCTTTCTAGTTCAGTCCCTGGAGTGGTGGTAAGGAATCATCTTAATAAACGCCTTACAGAAAACATTTTACCGACAGGAAAAGGGGTGTCTCAATATTTTTATGTCTCTAATCACCAAAGGCTCCTCTCTTCTCCACTGGCTGAACTAGTGACCACCATGAAGTACAGTGGGGGCCCAGAAAACAGGTTGTGACTTGATGTAGATTTGTTGACATATGCCCATGTGGTGAGAAAGATAGACCAGCTATAGAAGGGAAGGGAGGGTACTTCCACTAGGGAACTGCCCCTGACCTACATAAAGACTAGCTGTGTGTGAATACAAGTGTGTTTGGCGTCACTTCTGGGACACGGACTGGTGTCGCTAAGGCATGCAGGATCACTCAGTACCTGTGCCTTGCCCTGACAGTACATTGACTCATGTAACTCAAAAGACACCTGGAGAAAATGAAGCCATTGTTCAGGCACTATGCCCACACTTCTATTTACAGGGTACTTATAGTGCAAGGAATCATTCCAATAATTGGCCTTCAGGCACAACAGATTGAGCAAGGAGAAAGACTAGTCGCATGTTTTACTGTGGTTGCTTGGCTGAAAGCATAGAGCCCAAGGACAGTGGATTGTTTAGTTCTTGTCATCCACTCCCTCCCATCAAATCCCACCCCCACCCCCCCCCCCACCCCCACCCCCACCCCCGCTCCAGTACAGAGCACAATGATCCATGAGTATCGCCTATTCTCTGGACTTCAGAGATATGCTTTAGCTTGAACAGAAGCCTTCCATGTGGGTGAACAGACTGAGGTCCTCTGAACTGAGTGCATGCCTGTGTGGCCCAAGTGCCACCTAATTTCATCAGAGCCCCTGGAGGCTTTATACTTTACCGTGCAGCCCATCACCCAGAGAGACTCTGGAACAAGAGCCTGCCTAGCACACATGCTTCTGAAATTCTCAGGGCTAGTGGAAGCTCTCAGAGGCATTTCGCAGAACCATTTGGTGTAAATACATCCCTGCTAAGATCAACATTCACTTAATTGCCAGGGTGAGAGGAAATGTGAGCAAGGGTCATCGATATACTATGCCAATCTATTAATGGAACTTGGGAGAAACCACAACAGGCCTCAGTTACAACCCATTATACTTAGTCCTTGCCCCTTGCATACCTCATGGGTTCCAACATTAAAGGATCAAAACAGAAAATTCTCTAATCCAATTACCTCAATTAGAAAATAATTTTGCATTTCGATTTATGTTTCTTTCTTTCATCTAATTCCATTAGTTTATTTTATCCCATCTGTGTTCTCTTTTCTTCTATGTATGTGAAAAAATCAAATTGTAATTTTGGAAATGAGAAGCTCAATTTAAAAAAAAAACTCAGTGTAAAGCCTACCAATAGACTTGATGGGGAAGAAGACAATATAAGGGCTTGAAGACAAAGCAGATTAATTAAGGCATTCAGACAGCAAAAGGTTACAATAATAGGAAATTCTAAGCTGAGCATACAAGATCTACAGCTAGAAATCCACTGAGTCTGTATAATAGGCAAAGGAGTTTATTAGGGGATAAAACTCACTACGGCACCAGTGATTCATCATAGAATCCTAGAAAACCGAGCTATGGTCCACACCGATCTTATGCCTGGTCCAAGATCTGCCCCGCCCGTCTCAGCATCCAAACCAGGAGGAAATGAAGAGAGCTGTGCATGTGCATTCCAGGTCTTAAGGGTCTCCAGAGGCCATACCCCAGGGGCATGTCCTTCAAGGTCATAGGCAGGTGTAGCAGTTACCTGCTGCCTCTCTAGGGGCGGTGCTTCAAGGTCATAATCAGAACAGCTATCCACTACAAAGATCTGTTTGACATTATTAAAAGATCAAATTTATGTATCATGATATAGAAGAAATACAAGCTAAAAGTTTAGGAGCTATATTTTATGAGATCTTTCAAATCTAGGAAGAAGATGGCCATCCAAACATAAGTGGCTTTTAGAACACCTCCCTGCATCACACTATAGTTAAAATGCTAAATATACAAAACAAAGAAATAATATTGAAAGACATATGGGAGAACTACCAAATCATACAGTTTCAAATCTCAGATGCAGAGCAGTTATCTCAGCTGAAACTCTAAAACCCAGCAATAAAAGTACCTGGGGTACTGGCAGACTCCTTGGAGTATGTATATATAAAATAACAAACTTATATCCACATCCTTTCTGGGATATGTTGTACTACAATCCAGAGTGGCTTTTGCACCATTTTTAAACCATTTTCTCCCATTGATAATGATACCAGAATTATTGTAAATGACTGCTGCTTTAGGGGCTAAATATTTTATTAGTGAAGATACTGTAAATTATGATAAAACTTCCTGAGTAAGGTAACAGATCAATTTAATTTGGCTGTATTCAAACATTTATTATCAAGCCATGCCATTTGTTTTATTGGAAAAGAAAAAATGTTTTTTTTATTATTATTGCTGGGTCATATTTTGGTTAGTAAAGAAGAAAGTCTTTGTTGTGATCTTTATACTTTAACTCTAAGGTTTCCCTATTTGTATTATAGTAAGAATGTAAGCATTGCAGATCAGATGGAAAATTATTCTGGCAGTAGGGAACCAAGGAACACCACAAAGTCACATTAAGCATAGTAGCTTACAGCCCTGCTCCAGGGCAAGTTCCCCAACTGTAATAACTCTGTTACTGCAGGGGAGAGCTTCCCCAGTGAAGTTGTTACAGCTCTGGAAAAGTGTTACAGCTTTTTAGTGTTAAGTGTTACTGAGCTCTGCTCAGGTCCAGGGAAGTGTTACAGCTAGGGGAAAGTTTCCCCAGCAAAAGTGTTACAGCTCTGCTTGGGTCCCCCAGAGGGTAACAACTTTGCTCCTCTAGGGGAAAGCTTTCCCAGCAAAAGTGTTACAGTTCTCTGCTCCACTCTGCTCTGGGGACAATTGTTACAGCTGGGCTCTGCTCCAGCAAGTATCACACTGCACAACAAATCTCACTCAAGAGATTTATTGGGAAGAAAGAATCCAGGAGGGTAGCTACCTTGGGTGAGAAACAGCTGCAAATTGAACAGGGTATAGACCACATATGGGATTTCTTGGAGGGGGCAGGGCAGAGCTTTCCAGGGTGGCTTGGGATTGGTGGAATTTTGTGATCTGACTCTGGGGCAAGCTCAGGAATTGGTGGCATTTTGAGCTCAGGGATGTCAGGGATTTGTGGGGTTCTGTGCTCAAGGATTGGTGGGATTCTGCAGCCTGACTCTGGGACAAGCTCAGGGATTGGTGGGATTTCAAGCCCTGGTCCTGGGGTCCAGTTAGGGTCAGGGTGTTTTTCCTTGGCCCTTTTCACCCCACAAAATAGATGATTTTGAGGGGGGAAAAGCAAGGGTAGCCATGCTTACATCTGAAAAACTGAACTTGTGAGGTGATTTGAATGAAAAATGTTTCTACAGGCTCGTGTATTTGAAAACTTGGTTTCCAGTTGTTGGTACTGTTTGGGAAGGTTTTTGAACTTCTAGGAGGTAAGGGCTTGTTTGAGGAAGTCATTGAGGGTAGACTTGCCCCTTGGCCCTGCCTCCTGAACTTCTTGTACATGATTAAAATATAGCTCAGGTGGGACCAATGGCTCCTGATTGATTGTGATCCCCTCTTCAGACCATGATAGCTACCATGACAAGATTCTTCTGTTTTGTTTTGCTTGCCTTTGTTTTTGTTTTGTTTTGTCTCTGTTTTGTTTGAATTTTGGTTTTTCTTTTAAATTTGGTTTTGATTGGGGTGGGGGAGGTTGCAAGGGAAGAGGACAAATTTGAGGAGACAGGAAGATAAGTGGGATCAGAATACACAATGTGAAATCCACAAGGAATTAATAAAGGTTAAAAATTTAAAAAAAGAAAATATCATCAGCCAGCTTCTGGTTCTTGCCACCATGCCATGCCTTCCGGACCATGGCAGACTCTTATCTCTCTAGAACCATAAGCCAAAATAAACTCTTCCCTACATTTCTTAGGCCGTGGTATTTTATCACTACAACAGAAAAGTAACTAATAAAACTTCTAGCCAAAATTACTCAATAGAGATGAATATCATTTCACTTTGCTTGAGGGAACAACCCATTAGAAGGATACAATAGTTCCAAGCACATATGTACTGAACATTGTCATAGCCAATGTCATGAAACAAGCACTAGTGTGTGGAAAGGCACCAGCTGGCTCCACATAATAAAGCATGGGTTGGAGTGACAGCTCGGTCAGTAAAGGGGTTGCCTTGCAAGCTTGAAGTTTGCAACCCACATTAAAAAAAACAAATGAACGAAAACAACAGGGCATGATGGCACATACTTGTAAATTCAGTGCTAAGGAAATGGAGACAGGAGTACCTCTGGTCTCATTGGTCAGTCAGCTTAGCCTACTTGGTAACTCTCAGGACAGTAGGACACCTTGTCTCAAAAAAAAAAGTGGAGGAGGGATAGTACTTGAGGAACAACAATCAATACTGTCCTCTGGTCTCTGTAGCAGGCTTTCTCTTTTAGGCCACCAACCAGCTCCCAAATCATGACATGGAGACTTCTTATTTGTTATGAATGTTCGGCCTTATCTTAGCTCATTTATCGCTTGCTCTTATAACTTAACCTGTCTCTCTTCATCTGCATTTTGGCTCATGGCTGTTTAGTTTCTCTTTCTGTATGTCCTACTTTTCCTGCTCTGTGTCTGGCTGGTTGGTGTCTGCCTGGCTGGCTGGCCCCAGGTGTCTCCCTCTATCCCTCATTCTCTTCTCCTCCTTCTCATTTTTCTCAAGCCTAGATTTCTCCTCCTATTTATTCTCTCTGCCTACCAGCACCACCCTATCATGCCTAGCTATTGGCCATTCAACTTTTTATTAGACCAATCAGGTGCCTTAGGCCGGCAAGATGAAATAGCAACACATCTTTTTATAATTAAACAAATGAAGCAAAAACAAATTTAGCACATCCTTACATCATTAATCAAATGCCACAGAAACAAATGTAACACATCTTTACATAGTTAAATATTCCACAGGGGGTCTCCACATGCACATAGATACAATTATTTTTCTGTTTCTGGTAAGACAAATTGCTAAGCAGTTTTATTAATTGAAAAAACCCAGAGCCAGATATTGGGGTAGAAACTGAGAAATCAAAGGAATTGGGCAAGCCACAGCCAACCTCACTTCACCAACTCCTCAGCTTCCAAAGAGACCTACTTCCTGTATACTCATGCCTATATGCCTTTCTGTCCCTGCCATTTTACTTCCTCTCTCCGCCCAGCTATATCACTTCCTGTCTATCTGTACAAACCTCTAGACCTCTATGGTTAGTGCTGAGATTAAAGGTATGTGACACCACACCTGGCTCTGTTCCCAATGTGGCCTTGAACTCACAGAGATCCGGGTGAATCTCTGCCTCCCGAATGCTAGGATTAAAGGCATGTGCTACCACTGCCTGACCTCTATGTTTAACATAGTGGCTAGATTTTTCCTCTGATCCTCAGAAGCTTTATTAGGATGCACAATATATTGGTGGACACAATATATCACCACAGTTTCTTTTTTTTTATCCAATTTTTTGCTTGCTTTTCCTTCAGTTACATTGTTATCTCTTACTGTTTTCTCATCCCCTCTCCTTTCCATTTTGTTTTGCTTCATCTTTCCCTTTTCCTTTTTCATGTCTCTTTAAAAAAATATTTCAGTATTGTTTGTTCTGTTATAGAAGTCCTTTTCTGATCATTCTTTCTAGTTCTGTGAAGAATGACATTAGAAGTTTGGTAGGCATTTATTGAATCCATAGATTTTTTTTTGTAATACAGCTGTTTTCACAATGTTAATTTTTCTAGTCCAAAGGAATGGATGTTTTCCATCATATATTAATTTCTGTGATTACTTTGTTTAGTATCTCAATGTCATGAAGGTCTTTCATGTCCTTGGTTAAGTTGAGTTCTAGGGTTTTTTCTTCCTCTCTCTTATAAATGAAATGTTTTTCCTAGAGTCTTTCTCAGAGGGCTTGTTATTTGTATATATGAAAACGTGTGTGTGTGTGTGTGTGTGTGTGTGTGTGTGTGTGTGTGTATGTGTGTGTGTGTGTGTGTATAACATGTATGTTTGTATGTATATTGATTTTGTAACCTGTAACTATATTGAATGTGTTCATTAGATGTAGAAATTTTCTGGTGGATGATTTAGTCTTTTAAGTATAGAATTATGTCATCTGTAGAGGGATAATTTGACTTCTTCCTTTCCTGTTTGTGCCTATTTTATATCTTCCTGTTGTCTTTTTAAGAATATTTTATTTGTTCTTTGACAATTTTATTCAACATATTTTGATCACAGCCTTCCCTTTCCCCTAGTTCTCCCCAGATAAACAACCCCTTCTGACTCACCCAACTTGTTGTCCTTTAATCCAGATAAATTTGTGCCACCCAAATATTCTTACATATGTGGCCTTCCAATGGAACTTGATTGATTTGCCAGGGGCTACAGTCTTAGAGAAAACTGTCTCCTCCCAGCAGCTACCAGCTGCCATTCTCCTCACTGAGGAGTGGGATTTCATCATCAGCTCCCCTATCCATGCTGGGATTTGGTCTGGCTTGGGCCTGCACAGGTCTTGTGCATGCCGTCACAACCACTATGAGTTCTTATGTACAGGTGCCCTGCCACATCCAGAAGACACTGTTTCCTTGTATCCATCCACTGCCTCTGACTCTAAATGCTCTTTAGGCCCCTGTTACACAAGGATCTCTTATCTTTGGGAGGAGGAGATGCTATTATATGTTCCATTAGGGCTGAGTATTCTGTCATCTCTTATTCTCTGCACCTTGGCCACTGTGTCAATCACCTCCTAAGAAAATATCTCATACAGTTCTACACGTTATCAATACACTTTGCAATACAGACTGGAGACAATGATGGGTCAACGATGGGCGGGACCATACCTTGACAAGACGGCTTAATTATGCATACCTTGTGTCTTTTATTTAAACCTAATCCACAGGTCACATCATTTAAGAAAACTCACTCTCCCATTCCCAGCAGCCGTGAAATGTCAATAGTTTCTCAGCTAGTACTGGGGTTTTGTGCCCACCTCCCCACTTCTAGCCTGAGATTTTATCTGGCTTGAGCTTGTGCATAACTTAATGCAACCCTCACAACTATTATGAGTACATATGTGCAACTGCCCTGCTTCATGTGAAAAATACTGTTTCCTTGACGTTATCTACAACCTCAGGTTCTTAACAGTCATTCTGTCCCATCTTCCATGAAGATCCTTGAGGGTAAAAGATGTGGTGTGTATGTCCTCTTTAGAGTGCTCACTCCATAGTTTCTTTCTGCACCCTGAGCAATTGAGGATTTCTGTGTTAATTGCCTTATACTGCAAGGAGAAACTTCTCTGATGATGGTTGAAAAATGTTCTAATCTACTGGTATAGCAGTAAGTGATTAGGAGTTATTTTAATACTATGTCCATTTAGCAGAATAATAATGCTGAGTTCTTCCCTAGGGCCTATGATCAATCTAGCTACAGATTATTGGCCTCTTTAGCAGTGCCAGATATGTGCTTCATCTATTGGAGCAGGCCTTAGGTCCAATTAGTTACTCCCATAACATCCGTACCACTATTGCTTTAGTGGGCATATTTTGTTGGTCCAGTCATTGTAGTTAGTTTGCAGGGTTCACAGCTGGGTGAGAATGGTGACTACTTCTCTCCTCCTATAGTCTCCATAGTATCTTGCAACACCATGAAAGCTAGCCATTAGGAATGACACTTCCAAGTTAAAAAGCTAGCCAATAGGAATGGAGCTTCCAGGTGAATATCAGCTTGATTTCTCCATGGTCTATGAGTCAAGTATGTGGTGTCCTCAGCAATAGAATCTTATTGTCAAGTTCTGGGTGGTAGTCAAGATTAATTTTTTTAAGGCAGCCAATTTTAGTCCTCCTGCCCTGATAAGTTAGAGGATGGAGGCGCTTCTTTTTCTTCAGGCTTGTCGTTTTGTAATTTACATGTGGAGAGCATGGGAGCTTTGAATAATTTTCTCTCTAAAGCCTAAGCCAGTAAGACCAGAAAAAGCTGTTTACAGGACAAGCCCTGCCCTGTCTTTCTATCCAAGGTCCATGTGCTATGGCTGGTGCTAGACGAAATACCTGCCAGTGTTTTTCCTATTCAGACCATTAATGTAGGTAAAGTAGAAACAGCTCCAAGTTGTTCCACCCAGGTGAGCAACAGGTCCAACTGCTTTGATGCTTCCTTGTACCAAAACTGCCGTGCCGGTATAGGTGTGGACAGAGTAAGTCCTGAGTAATGACTGCATTTCCCTCAAGTGTCTCTGGTATAAAAGGTAGTCAGATCAAACCACTCCGCACTGGTAAGGCCAAGCACAGGAATTGAGTGAATCCTGTGTGCTCTGGTGATAGTGGTTCTTGTTGCAGTTACCCCATATTCTCATAGCATGCTGGGACTCACACACAGCTGCTACTCCTCTTCACAGAAGGTATTGCAGTTTTCTGATATAAACACCCTCCAGGTCCTCCATAGTGTAGCCCACATCTCCCACTATATAGAGACCTGTCTCAGTAAATCAGAATCCAAGTCACAACACATTTCCTGGGCTCAACTGTTCTACTTGATGGTCACTTGACGATCCAGTGGAAATGGAAAGGACTTTAGGGCCTTGAAGACATAAAAATCTCTTTATATTACTCTGGTTGAAAACTGCGACTGTGTGACCTCTACTAAAATGATGACTCACCACCATTGAGTAAAAAACCTTGGAGATGCAGGGGCCCTTTTGTTGTTATCTGCTCCATGCACAGATTGTAGATACTATCTTCAACTGTATTTTTAGAAACTTGGACTGTGTTCCTATGTGGTTCACTGATGATCTTTGTTCTTTTGCTTAAAGCCTTCCTGAGGTCTTGGAACCCTCCCATGCTTCACTTAGAATCTCAAAGACCCAACCCACTGCCAACCTCCAACTTGGATGGAGACTCCCTGTTGGACCAGAGGTCATACTGGCCACCAGAAATCCAGGCTACAAAGACCCGAAGACCAAGGAGTAAATGGAAACCAAGGGAAAAAAACACCCATCCAACAAAGACAAACTCAGAAATTGGCATTTAGACCTATAATCACCCCAAACCCAGTTGCCTAGATGCCATTATAAGAACACCATCAACAACAGCCAGGGCAATATGGCACACCAGAGATTCCTCAGAAAATTGGGAATTGATCTAACTCAAGACTCAGCTCTACCACTTCTGGGCACATACTCAAAGGATGTTCCAACCTCCCAGAAGGGCACTTGCTCAACTATGTTCATAGAAGCTTCACTCATAATAGTCAGAAACTAGAAACAGTCTAGATGTACCTCAACTGAAGAATGAATAAAGACAATGTGGTACATTTACATAATGTAGTATTACTCAGCTGTTTAAAAACAAGCGTTATAGGGCTAGAGAGATGGCTTAGTGATTAAGAGCACTGGCTGTTCTTCTAGAGGTCCTGAGTTCAATTCCCAGCAACCACATGGTTCACAACCATCTGTAATGAGATCTGGCGCTTTCTTCTGGCATGCATGCAGAACACTGTATACATAATAAATAAATAAATTTTAAAAAAAACTTTAAAGCCGTACGGTGATGGCGCACGCCTTTAATCCCAGCACTCGGGAGGCAGAGCCAGGCGGATCTCTTTGAGTTCGAGGCCAGCCTGGGCTACCAAGTGAGTTCCAGGAAAGGCACAAAGCTACACAGAGAAACCCTGTCTCAAAAAAAAAAAAAAAACAAGCGTTATGAAATTTTCAGGCAATGGATGGAAGTTAAAAAAAAAATCATCCTGAGTGAGGTAACCCAGACCAGAAAGGCAAACACGGTATGTACTCACTTATAAGTGGCTATTAGCTGTAAGGGATAATCATGCTATAATCCACAGACCTAGAAAGGCTAAGTAACAAGGAAGGCTCAAGGAGGGACACGTGAATCTTCCTGGGAAGGGTAAATAAAATAGACATTGCGGATGGATGGGAACAGGAGGGATCGTGTGGGGGGAAGGCAGAGGGAGAGAGTACTGGGAGAGACAAATGGATTTGGGGAGCATCTCAGGGACAAACTAGAAACCTGGTGCAATGGAAACTCCCAGGAATCTATGAAGGTGACCCTAGCTAAGACTCCTAGCAATGAGTGATATGGAGCCTGAACTCAACATCTCCTATAACCAGGTAAGACTTCCAGTGGAAAGACTGGGACACCAACCCAGCCAAAAACCTTCAACCTACAATTTGTCCTACCTACATGATTCACTGGGGTAAAGGTTGAGCAGAACTTGTGGGAGAACCAAACAATGAGTATCCTGGCTTGAGACCCTTGCCTGGAGAGAGAGCCTACCCCTGACACTGCCTGGAGGGCCAGGAATCAGAAGATAGATAGCCCAGAAATCTAGGATAGAACCAAACAGGACTGGCAAAAAAAAGTCAATGAAATGATTCCTAATGATATTGTGCTATACTCATAAATTATTGCCAGGCCCCGTTGTCATCAGAGAGGCTTCATCCAGCATCTTATAGAAGCAGATGCAGAGACCCACAGCCAAACATTAGGCAGAGCTCAGGGAATCCTGTAGAAGAGGGGGGAAAAGGATTGTACGACACATTGGTGTCAAGGGCACCACAGGAAATCTCACAGAATCATCTAACCTGGGCTCACAGGGGATCACAGAGACTGAACCGACAATCAGGGAGCCTGCATGGGACTGACCTAGGCACTCTGCATATATGTTACAGCTGTGTAGCTTGATTTTCTTGTAGAATTCCTAACAGTGGGGGCAGGGACTGTCTCTGACTCTCTTACTGACTTGTGGGACCCTAAAGGCCTTATCCAGCCTTAATAAGAGGGCCAGTGCCTAGTCTTCCTGCAACTTGATATGCCGTGTTTGGTTGATATCCATGGGAGGCCTGCTCTCTTCTGGAGAGAAAGAGAGGAAGAATAGGTGGCAGGCAGAGGGGAGGTGGGGAGAGGCACTGGGAGGAGAGGAGGGAGGGGAAACTGCAGCCGGGATATAAAAAATAATTATAATAAAAGGGGGCAAAGAAAAGAAAGGAAACCGTGCTCCTGAAAAATACTGAACAAGAATAAGAATCAGAAGAAATGACATGCCTCCAGACCATCTAGATAAGGTAAATAAGACTTTCCCCACTTTCTGCTTGCCTTTCCCTTCACCTTTTTTTGGCTTTTTGTTTGATTTTTCACTATTTATTTATTGAACGACTATTTAATGATGACTCTGTAGTACTTACATTCCAACGTTTGCTAATACATTTTATTTTGAATTTTTTACATTTTAGCTTTAAGAATAGGTGACAGTAAGTTCATTTGACATCATGCTATATTAATTTATGTCACATATTGTGAAACATACATGTTTTATTAGCCTCATGTGTATGCTTCAAATTCCCAGCCTCCCTGCCTTCTGTGATTCATTAAATATGGGCTATGACTCTGTATTTTATTTATTTTTTTAAGGCTATGCAGAAACCTTAAATCACTGTTTTTGTTATTGAAGCATACCTGACCCTTATGCAAAATATATACCAAAATAAATACCAAAAAAATAAAAGAAAGAGGTAAGATAAAAAGTAAAGAATCCTCAAGGTACACAAATTCCTTTCTGTAACATCTCTCTGTAGAGAATCTGAATTCTCTTTTGAAAGTATAGACTAGAAGTCCTCCTGAGGTGTAAGAACTTTCCAAGATGAAAGTAAAGGACTATAAAATCATCTAAGATAGGGAGAGGAAGAGTTGTGTTAGCTATAAGAAAAAAGGGATCATATCATACCCTCCATGCCAGCTCCACTGTCACAGTTACAACACACGTCCTTTTACAGAACATCTGAGTAAAAAATCTAGTCCTTGCCCAGTCTGTGGGTTGTGTCACGCCCTGTGTCAAGCCAAGAGCTCTTGTTTCTACTTCTCGCTCTACGTTCTAATACTTTCAGGTCTCTATGACCCTCGTGCCCTGCTCTCTAAAGTAGGAGAACTGAATTGAGTCAGGGATCCTTTCTTGCTGTCACATCTTGTGGTTTTCAGGTAGAACAACGTGGACAGCTATAGTCTCTGCCATGGCAGGGCAAGGAAGCAACACGGAAGGGAGCCTGAGAGGTGATCTAAATGTGGACGAAAGGGCTTTGTCTTGTGTGCCAGTGGAGCTGAAAGGTGGGCAACTGAACCCTGAAGGCTCTCGGTCATTCCAGCATACTGACAAATCCAGAAGTTACTCCAACTTCTGTATATCACAGCGGCCATGAAGATGAAGGTTAATGGATTCTTCCATCTCATCGCCTGAACACACTGTTCTTCCTACACTAAGTTAGAGCACATACGTATGTAGCTAGAGTTTTCCTGCCTGGCCCACGGTCAGGATAAATCTCTTTCACCTGCCAGTCCCACAGCCACTCAGACCCAACCAAGTAAACACAGAGACTTATATTGTTTACAAACTGTATGGCCGTGGCAGGCTTCTTACTAACTGTTCTTATAGCTTAAATTAATCCATTTCTATAAATCTATACCTTGCCACATGGCTCGTGGCTTACCAGCATCTTTACAGGCTGCTTGTCCTGGTGGTGGCTGGCAGCGTCTGGCAGCGTCTCCTTCCACCTTCCTGCTCTTTTTATTCTCTCTGTTAGTCCCGCCTATACTTCCTGCCTAGCCACTGGCCAATCAGTGTTTTATTAGCAACACATTTGCCATACAGAACATCCCACAGCATACGTATGTGTCTGACGATTTATCTCAAGTAACACACTAAACTCTAGTGTGCTCTGGCATATGAAACCTCAACATGTCATAGTCTTCTGGGAATCATGTGTCCCTTTCCATGTGTGTCCTATGCCTCAGAGCTATTTTCTAGTCAAACAAGATTCTGTAACTCTGAGTTTTTCAAATTTGAATTTGTAGGAAATGTGTGAGCAGACAGGCAACTCCAGGTACTTGGTGCTGCTCTTATTGGTGTCTAGGTCTGATTGGAGACTCTAGAAACCACCACTGAATTGAACCTAGATTTTAAAAAACTAATGTGATTCAAATGGGAATTGTCCCTCACAGGATCATGTTGTTTGAACACTTGTAAGCATGAGGCCCTGTATTTGGATCCCCAAACACACACACACACACACACACACACACACACACACAGACAGAGAGAGAGAGAGAGAGAGAGAGAGAGAGACAGAGACAGAGACAGAGACAGAGAGAGAGAGAGAGAGGGAGAGAAGTTAAGTATATCAGGGAGTTTCTATAAGAGTATCTTAGGCTCAAACGAATGGAAACACATGAACTGTGAACCAATGGCTGAGGGGCCCCCAACTGGATCAGGCCCTCTGAATGGATGAGACAATTGATTGGCTTGATCGGTTTGGGAGGCATCCAGGCAATGGGACCGGGTCCTGTGCTCATTGCATGAGTTGGCTGTTTGAAACCTGGGGCTTATGCAGGGTCGCTTGGCTTGGCCTGGGAGGAGGGGACTGGCCCTGCCTGGACTGAGTCTACCAGGTTGATCTCAGTCCTCGTGGGAGGCTTTGCCCTGGATGGGGTGGGAATGGGGGGTGGGCTGGGGGG
>CABHPR010155184.1:95694-109981 GCA_902168415.1 Peromyscus melanophrys
GGGGGGGGGGGGGGGGAGAACAAGGGAATCCGTGGCTGATATGTAGAACTGAATGTTATTGTAAAATAAAATAAAATAAAATAAAATAAAATAAAATAAAGTAAAATAAATAGATAGATAGATAAATAAATAAATAAATAAATAAATAAACAAACAAACAAATAAATAAATAAGTTATATATAAGAAGCACATTAGTGCCGGGCGTTGGTGGTGCACGCCTTTAATCCCAGCACTCGGGAGGCAGAGGCAGGTGGATCTCTGTGAGTTCCAGGCCAGCCTGGGCTACCAAGTGAGCTCCAGGAAAGGCGCAAAGCTACACAGAGAAACCCTGTCTCGAAAAACCAAAAAAAACAAAACAAAAGAAGAAGCAGCACATTAGTAACGTTATACTCAACTGTAAAAATACAAGCATTTGTATCTGGGTAGCGATGCCCTTCTCACCCCAATTTTCAACATAATATTGAAAGTCCATTCTGAGAAATTATTCAATGAATAAAATGAAATAAAATACATCTGAATTGCAAGGAGATCTATAAAAAAAAAGAGTATCTTAGGCTCAAGAGAGAATATGGAAGTAGCCATTCCTAATGTGTTTGGGTTGAAAATGTGCTATTTTAAAGAATATCTTCACACAGCTTGTGTCTCAGGCTGCTTTTTAGGGAGTAAGAGAATGGCTTAGGGCATAAGTAGACCAAACTCAATAGGCTGTACGCCCATGACCAAGCTTCATGTTGTTGCATCTGATTCAGGAGTGGGGTTTGGATGACTTTAGGGGAATTTTGTTCTTGGTACTACTGGCATTCATTAAGCATTATGTGAACAGATTAGCCAAGGAACAGGCAGACAAGCTAACCAACAATGCTTCAGGATTATAACATCTTCAGGATCCTGATGAGTCCTTAAGATGTTAGCAGTTGGCAGGATGGGGACACAACTCCACACCCAGGCAAAACTGAAACTCATAATTTTGGTAAGAAAATGAATTCAAGGTGAGTCAATATGAAACAGAGATTTTTTAAAAGACATTTTCCCTACATGATTAAAGAGATTAGAGGCAAGAGAGGTGCTAGGGAAATAATACTACTTACCCAAGTGTGGGTATGACCTTCTCAAGGGAGTCACTTTTATAATACACCTTTGCAATACTGAATTTTGGTGGCTCATCAAGTTATGTCTGTGAAGGTTGCTAAGATATATCTAATCCTTATATTTTCTTCTTTTTTGTTGAAAATAGATTTTTTCATACAATATACTCTGGCTATAGTTTCTAGCTCCTCCCAGAACCTTATTCTTTAACACTGAAGAAATTTTCTCTTGGAAACAAAGCTGTGAGGTAGATTTATGAGGAGTGTCATTTAGCTTTAGAAGGGTGTGCTAGAAACTCAAAGTTTCCACATCATTGGGCTTGAAGTAAATGTTATTACTGTCCTTGACATCTTTGATTGAGATGTCTTTCTTCAGTAATGTATCATATGGCCCCAAGTACTTACTGCCTTTGCCAAGATGCCTTTTGGAACACACATATTGTCTCTGTGAGCCTTTTAGGTTTTTTCAGTGGCATCTAAAATTTCCTGTCTCTCTCATCAAAGCAAGCTGAATGCATCCCCTCTCTCCCATCTCCCAAGTTTTTTTTCCAGGTCACCATAATCTCTCTGCCTTTCTATTTTGCCACATGATTTATTTGTATTCTATGTGTATGTTAAGAACTCTATTATATCAGAGTAGAGTATCTGTCTGAAATTCCCTGTTTGCCTACTTCTCATACTGGGTCACCTTGCCCAACCTTACTACATGGGGAGCTGCTTAGTCTTACTGCAACTTGGTGTGCCATATTTTGTTGATATTCATGAGAGATCTGCCCTTTCCTGAACAGAAATGGAGGAAGAGTGGATTGGGGGAGTGGAGGGGAGTGAGGGGAGGGGCTGAGAGGAAAAGACAGAGGGGAAACTGTGGCCTATGGGCTAAATATGGATGCCCCAACGTTGCAGAGGAACTTTGGATGACTGTCTAGACAGACAGCTGTCTCTGTCATTCTAGATTTTTGAAAGTTGCTTACAATGCTCTTCCTGTTTACTTAGGTAATAATGTATCCTTCTGGGGTCTTTGATGTAGTTGAAGACTAGATAATTATAATTTTCTGTAGCAGAAATCTTAGATGGTCTTATTAATAAAATCAAACCTCAGCCAGGTATTGGGGTGAATACTGGAAGATCAGAAAACCAGAACAAGTCACAGCTACCTCACCTCGCCAGATCCTCAGCTGCTCTTGTTTCCTCAGACTGGAGGCCTCTGAGTCCTCATCCAGAATGGGTCTCAGCTGAACTGCTGCTCAAAAGCCTGAATGCTTAACCAGGCCAAATGCTTAACCAGCCAAATGCTTCTAGTTTCTGGTCCTCACGCCTTATATATCTTTCTGCCTTCTACCACCACTCCCTGGGATTAAAGGCGTGAGTCACTATGCCTGGCTGTTTCTAATGTGGCCTTGAACTCACAGAGATCCAGAGGGATTTCTACCTCTGGAGTGCTAGGATTAAAGGTGTGAGTGCCACCATTTTCTAGCCTTTGTATCTAGTGGCTGTTCTGTCTCTGATCCCAGATAAGTTTATTAGGGTGCACAATATTTTGGGGAACACAATACCACCACAATTTTCCTTGGTTATGATGAAAAAATAAATTAGATATAAAACCTTAAACTCAGAAATATAGGATAGATAGAATATTTTCTTTAATTTTGCCAAATACAAATAGACTAGATATTGTAACTGTAATTCTTGCTTGATAACTGTTCTATTATATGTAATTTTACTATGTTAAAGTTAAAATCTTCCTTTTTGATTAGACAGAAAAGGGGAAGTGCTGTGGAATGTTGTTCTGTATGCTGTGGAATGTGTTGCTCTGATTGGTTGAGAAATAAAATGCTGATTGGCCAGTAGCCAGGCAGGAAGTATAGGCAGGATAAGCAGACAAGGAGAATTCTGAAAAGAGGATGGCTGAGTCAGGAGTCTCCAGCCAGACACAGAAGAAGCAAGATGTGAAGGCAGAACTGAAAAAAGGTACCAAGCCACATGACTAAACATAGATAAGAATTATGGGTTAATTTAAATGTAAGAGCTAGTCAGTAATAAGCCTGAACAAATGGCCAAGCAGTTATAATTAACATAGCCTCTGTGTGTTTACTTGGGGGACACAAGTGGGAGAGATTTGTCCTGACTGCTGGCCAGGCAGGACACAGAGAAACTTCCAACTACATTGGATCCTCCAAGTCAATTCAGTCTTCAACTTCACAGCTTCACTAAATGGCCTCTCTAGGCCTCCATTCAGGGACACCCCTGACACATCTCTGGCCTCATTGGCTTTCCTTAGTCTCAGGAGCAAATTCTATAGCCCCCTTCTTCTATCCTTCACTCTAAATCCATAATCATGTGGCCAAAGCCAAGTTCTGCTGCTTACTGGAGCTGGAACATGGCCTCCTTGTTCAATACATCTTCACCAGCTTTCTGTCCTTCACTGCCTAGGCTTGGTTGTCCTAAAAATGAATCTCTAGACCAAGCTTGCCTCAAACTCAGAGATCCACCAGCCTCTGCCTTCCAAGTGATGGGATTAAAGGTGTGCCCCACCACACCCAGCTTTTCTTTAGTTCCTTTTCACAGGTTGGAAACTTAGCTGGGTGAGATATTGCCCTGACATCACCACTCCTTTTATTCCATTTCTTAATCCATTTATCTCCTTCAACTCATGATTTAGCCCTATTCCACTCCTGATGTTCCTTTTCTTAATCTGTACATTTTGTATTTTTATTTGCTTCTTTTAATTATAAATCTTCATTAGAGTTAATGCCAATAACCACACAATAGAGTCTATACTAGGCTGATTTGAGATTTCCTCTGCCAATGGAATTAATCCAAAACTCTTCACTTTAGTCTCAGGCAGACTCTTCAGGCCTCCAGGACATACTCCAAGCAGGGTTCATGCCTCCTATTCTTAGGGGATGAGCACAACTGTGACTGGAAGCATCTCCCCCAGGACCAGGCCTTTGGCCACATTTCCATAAGCAAAAATGGGTGTCTTGATCACAAACCCTTAGACTCAACAGAGGCTGAACAGAAACTCGTCTTCAGGTAATTCTATCTCAGCCCATTTTGAAGGGCTTCAAAGACAGAGTTGGCAACACAGAATAAAGGTAATTGAGAAAATGGGAAGCTGTGGGCCAGGTCCAAGGACTTAAGGCTTGGCTCTTATGGACCCAAGAAAGGGACAGAGCCAACCACCAGAGCTGCCTCTAGCTTCCACTTAGCAGTTTAAGGTTTGGCTCATATGGTCAGAGAATGTTACAGGTGAACAGTAAAAAAAAGTCCAGCTCCCCCGCCCCCACCCAATAACAACCTTTGAACAGGTTGCAGTGTGTGCAGGTGCTTAAAGAAAGAAAAGAAAATAGGTATAGGCTATCTAAGGAAAAATAAAATAGTTTTGAAATAATTATGTAAAGTCTTTAATGAAAGACTAAAGTAATAAAGAAAAAGTAAGCCACATAACGATGGGAAGTACACAGGGATCCTGTGTGGTGCTTTGTTGACTTTGAATTTTTTGAATGCTGATGAGTGAATGACAGCTGCTGAGAGATGTGGGATTGTAAAAGGAACTGCTGAATTAAACCAGCCTAGATACTTTAGGGATACCTTAACTTTAAAATGGAATTCATAAAATGTATTGCACTGGGGGAGAGGCTATGTTTTTTCCCACAGAAAATGAAAGGCTGTGGATGCCTTCAAAATTAATAGAGACCAGATTTGATTGGGGGGGAGAATGCCTGAAAATGTTGGCTACAGACATAAAGAAATAAACCTAGAAAAACTACAAGACAGGTACATATATGCTGATCCTTTGATGTGGAAATAGCTCTGAGACTGGATGAGACATGATAAATCTTGATGGTTGCAGACCATCACTTCATATGGCATAGATAGAGGTTTGGTTTCACAGTCCAAACAAACTTATAAAGTTGACAGATGGGGTTGGGGATTTAGTTCAGTGGTAGAGCACTTGCCTAGCAAGCACAAGGCCCTGGGTTCAGTCCTCAGCTCCGGAAAAACAAAAAACAAACAAACAAACAAACAAAAAAACAAACAAAACAAAACAAAACAAAAAAACAAAAAAGTTGACAGATATCTTTTACCTGCTCAAACATAAAACAAAAAAAAATCATCTTTGGTTGGCTTGTGTACAGTCCATATTTATGTTAATGCAGAGATGTATGTTACCTTTGAAAGTTGTGTGTTTTCAGAGCAAGAGGACCAGACACCAATGAACATGGGTGAACCAGGTGATCCAGCCTTTCAGAGTACCTTTGTTGCAGTTTCCTTAGAGTTCTACATTCAGAAAAACTTTAAGGTTCAACTTCATAGGCTACTCTAGCCAGGACTTCAGATGGGCCTTGTATTTTTTTTATTACACAGAGACTGAACCACAAATGTTATAGCTAGTTTTCTTAGGACTTGACCATTATCTCAATTTTCTCAGGGTCCCCTCAGGGATGCCATCAACCCCAGACAATAGGAAACAGTCTAGAGAACACAATTCCCAAAGGGTGAGGTGGGTGGTTTTTGGTCATTTGGTGAGTTATGGATGTTTGTCATTATTTAGTGGGGATATAGGAATACAGGATAAAAAGACAATGATTCATCTAAAATGTTTTACATTGGTATGGATTTTTGTATATTTATACAAATTTAAGCTTATTTTTGCTATATTGTATATATGTTTCTATTCTTGTTTAAGGTATTGTACCTATGTAACTCATTTAAAAATGTAATATAAAGTTCTAGTCCTTGAAAGCTATTATTACAAACTGTTTAGGATAATTCAAAAAATGCAGGTTAATATTTAGTCATCTATAGCAATCAAATTTGTAGTCATGTTAGGTGTGTTTTCAAGGTTAAACGAATATATTTTAAATATTATGTAACTTTCAAATGCTTCAGAGATCCACAGAATATGGCATTTAAGATGTTTAGTAACCTAAGGCTTTTCATGACAGTAAGAAACATTTGCTTCTGGAAGCACCAGTCTACTTCATAAAAGAATGATGGGCATCAAAGAACCTCTATATGGAATTTGCTTTCATTGTGGCAAAGCTAGCCATTTGGGCAAGAAACTGCCCTTACCTCGACTGCTGACAGTATACTATACAAACTGGACAAGCAGGTCACAAAGGGGAAAGATTGCCAAACTTTGCCAAGACAAGGTGGGACAGTCCTTTAAAATTCCTGCTTTACAGAAAATTCTTTCAGATATTCTAGGCCTCTATGCTGAAAATGAACACCCCAATGTTGTAGAGGAACCTTCAGTGACTGTCCAAGCAGCCAGCTGCTTCTGTCATTTCTATAGTTTTAGAAGTTGCTTGCTCTGCACTTTCTGATTACTCAGGTAATATCTTATCCTTCTCAGGTATCTGATGGAATTGAAGACAAGATAATTAGTTATAGTTTATTTTGTTTCTAAATTCAGAAAAGAAACTTACATAAGAGATGTAAAGTTTATAAGGTTGAGAAACATAAAAGCTTAAATTGTTTATCTAAGAAACTGCTTTGGGGTCTAAAAAGATAATTTGGGGCTGGTAATACAAGTTAGGATAGAAAGCAAATTAGGTATACAACTTTGGACTCACCAAAATAGGACAGATAATGGAGTATTTTCTCTGAATTTGCCACATGCAAATGGGCTAGATATTGTAAATGTAATTCTTACTTGATAATTGTTCTTATTGTATATAGTCGTACTGTGTTAAAGCTAAAACTTTCTTTTTATTTGGACAAAAAAGGGGAAATGTTGTGGAATATTTGTTTAACTATGCAGAGATGCGTTGCATTGGTTTAACTAAGTAAAGATGTGTTGCATTGGTTTAACTATGTAAAGATGTATTGCTGTTTTACCTTGACTGCCTAAGACACCTGATTGACCTAATAAAAAGCTGAACAGCCAATAATAAGGGAGGGGGTATGGATGGAACTTCCCGGCAGGGAGAATAAGTAGGAGGGGGAATTTAGGCTCAAGAAGAAAGAAAAAGAGACAACAGGGAGATGCCCAAAAGATGCCAGGGGCCAGCCAGACACACACAGAAGAGGCAGGAAAGCAGAACATGGAGACTGAAAGAAAGGTAAAAAGTCCCGAGGCAAAAGGAAGAGGAGGAGAAACAATTGTAGGAGCCAGAGGGGTCAAGGACATCAGGAAAACAGGGCCCACAGAATCAACTAAGCAGGGCTCCAAGGAGCTCACAGAGACTGAAGCGGCAACTGGCAACTATGGAGCCTACATGGGTCTGAGTGAATGCTGTGGTTCTTTAGCTTGGGGTTTTTGTGGACTCCTAACAATGGGAGTGCAAGTGTCTCTGACTCATTTGCCTGCTCGCAGGACCTATTTCCTCCGACTGGGTTGCTTCATCCAGTCTTGATATAAGGGTGTATTCCTAGTCTTACTGCATCTTGTTATGCTGAGTTCAGTTAGTATCACTGGGAGGCTTGCTCTTTTCTCAGGGATCTCAGTGGATCTCAAAGAGAGGGGAGGTGGGGATGATTGGGAAGAGGGGAAGGAGGGAAGGCTGCAGTTGGGATGTATTGTGTGAGAGGAATAAATAAGAAAAGAAAAAAGGAAGAAAAAAAAGAAAGGAGAAAGGAAGGAAGACAGAGAGAGAGAGAGAGAGAGAGGGGGGGGGGGGGGAGGGAGGGAGGGAGGAAGGAAGGAAGGAAGGAAGTGTTCTCTGTATTCTCTGGCAAGCTGGTTTGGTGGGCATGACTTCTTTTAGTATTTTCATATCATGGCAAGTTATTCTTTTCCCTTCAATCATTTTAGGCAGTTTTGCTGGGTAAAGAAGTCTGTTCTGGCATCTGTGTTCTTTTCCAGCTTGGAGTACATTGCTCTAGACTCTTTGGCTTTTAAAGTTTCCACTGAGAAAAACAGCTGTTATTTTGATGTGTTTTCCTTTATATGTGACTTGTGATTTTTTTCATCTTGAAGTTTTCAATACCTCTTTGTTCTATATATTTAGCGTTTAACTATGATAAGCTGTGGGGAGTTTCTTTTCTGGTCCTGTCAGTCCTGTTCTGTGTGCTTCTTATATCTGTATGGGTGTGTCTTTCCTTAAGTCGGGGAAATTTTCTATAATCTCTTTAGAGGTCTGGTCTATGCTATTGACCTGAGATTCTTCTCCTTCTTTGCCCATAATCCAAAAGTTTTCGTCTTTTCATGGTGTTCCAAAGTTCTTGTATATTTCTCTTTGATAGAGTTGCCCAATCTCTTTACTTTATCTATAAGTCTTGATATTCTATCTTTTACTTAATCCACTCTACTGGTAAGACTTCTCTCTGAGTTTTCTAATTGGTTTATTGAATTGTTCAATTCCATCTCCATTTCAGCTTGAGTCAATCACATCTGGGCTGTTGAAGATTCCATTGTTTAAAAAAAAAACCCGCTTTAGTAAGACTAACTATAAGAATTCAGAATGCCCTGATGTACACATAGAGTGTGAACAACTCATATATTTAGAATATTACAAAACCAAAACAACTCAGATGTAATTATTCAATTGACTCACAAGTGCATTAATATGGTAAGAGTAAGAAACATGAAAAAAAGTAACATGTGATATTGGCAGGTGTGGTGGCACATGCCAATAATTCTAACATGAAGAAGGTTGCAAGCAGGAGTACCCTAAGTCTGAGACCAGCCTGCACTCCACGGAGAATCATGGCCAATGTGAGCTATATAGAACCTTGTTTCAAACAAGAAAAAGGAGGAAAACGGGGAGGAGAGAGCATGAAAGAGACATGAAAGGTGTGTATCAAAGCTTCAAATTGTGGCTGGGTAATGG
Organism: Peromyscus melanophrys; assembly: GCA_902168415.1. Classification (NCBI taxonomy): domain Eukaryota; kingdom Metazoa; phylum Chordata; class Mammalia; order Rodentia; family Cricetidae; genus Peromyscus; species Peromyscus melanophrys. The sequence continues at coordinate 104,559 of CABHPR010155184.1, forward strand.
TGGTGCACACCCTTAATCCCAGCACTTGGGAGGCAGGGGCAGGTGGATCTCTGAGTTTGAGGCCAGCCTGGTCTACAGGTGAGTTCCTGAACAGCCAGAGCTACACAGAGAAACTCTGTTTTGGAAAACAAACAAACAAACAAACAAACAAACAAAAAACTTCAAATTGTGAAGAATGGAGTAATGGCATTATATCATTTTCTATTTCTTTACATCCTTCTTGCTAGTGTTCTGTCTCTATCATTTTTAAGACTTTATTACAATCAAATGGTAGTTTTTGTTTATTGATTGAAATACTGCCAAATTCTAAAATTGAAACTAAAGCCAACTACGTGTCTCTACCCTGAGGATGGCATCACCATTCACTGGTTTCAGGACAGGACTCCTAATAGCACCTTCCCAGGAGTGCACATCCTGCATCCACTCCACCTCCCAGATCCATTAGTTTTGTGATTCTCACAACAGGTATGTGAATTTCTTCCTTTTTATTAATAAAGCCTTTCCTTGCTCTTCCCTCTTCCTGTGTCCCTCTGGCCTGCCATGACATACATCCTACATCATAATCTTTTTACTCATATGTTTTCTGTCATTTCTTTTCAGCTCTAACAGGGCTGATCACCCACTCTTGGCAGAAACTCCACAGAAGGCTTTGCCTGCCACTCTGATCACTGCAGATCCCTACCTAACAGATGTTCTCCCAGGAACTCTCATCTATCATGTGCAAATGCTTGCACATCTGCAATCAAGAATGTGGTAATTGTTCTGAGTGGCTCCCCACTCCATTAGAATGTAGGTGCAGTTCGTCAAAGGCTACAATTCACAGTCTGGCATCCACACCTTCTCTGTCAGTAGCACGAGTTCTTTAGTGTATATTGAATGCATGGATGCATGTAGCATGAAAGAAAAGGAAATTCGAAAAGGTAAACTGCTTGTATTATTCACTGTGGGTGACTCCAAGCTGGCTTTTAGTTCTTTTACAACTGTGAGAAGTTGGACTCTAGCCCTAGCCCTGTGAGGAAGATCTTGCCTTTGGGCCCTGGGCCCACTTCTTTGCTTCCTCCTGCCCAGTTGGACACAGTAACTTGGAATAACGTTCAACATCAAGTCCCTGGAGAATCTGAAGCCATCAGTAGCCAACATGCTCTTGTCTTTAGATCAGTGTTAGTGCCGTGGCCATAGCCTTCCTGATCCTGAACTATTCCTTTAAAGTCAAGTAGACTATGTGAGTGGAGCCTTTCTGACATCTCTAAGAGATGTCATCTCACAGCAGACATCCTGTTCCTCTGGATCTTAGTCTTGCCTTCAATGTTCTCTGAGCCTTTGGTGCAGAATTGTGCTAGACTGAGTCTCCAGAAGTGGCAGAGGACTGGAATACTTTTGTTCTATGTTTTGATGATTTGGAATTGAAGGTATCAGAAAGCCAGACACTAAGCATCTCTCCAACTATACCACCACTGAAAACACCAACAAAGTGAGCAAGTTACAGCAACCATCTAGCTCCGTCCTTTCAGGCCCTGTGAACATTTCAGTGGCCATCCCCCTGAGCCTGGATCCCCTCAAAGCCCTGTGGAGGGTACTTTTGCACCATCACTAACTTTCACCATCCTGAGGGAAGCACATCGGAAGATAATACATCACCATTACACTGCCTTCTGCCTAAAGCTCCCGTGACTGCCCTCCACTAACATTGTAAATAGGTAGTACTCACACTCTGTGTCCTGGGCACACACAGCTGTGCCATGCTCTGGTAGATGATCAGCACAACTACCAGAGGTGACATCCTAAAATATACTCAAAACCACAATTTGCTGTTAGACGGGGGCCATAAGCAAACTCCACCATGCTTTAAGACGCAAGCTCACAATTATTTCTCTTGTTGAGAACCATTCATTAGCAAATTTGCATCTCATACCTGCCAATTGTTTCCTCTTCCTGATAGTGATAATGGCTATTTTCAAAAGTAGACCCAGAAAATTGCCTCAAAACAATCTTGAGTTTTCTCCTGAGAAATAGCTTTGGCTAAGGCCTAACGCCCAAACTCTTCATTTTCTGAGACTGAGAACAATTATCTGTGAGTACTGTCTTGCAGTGTTAGTTTATTCTAGCCAAAGACATTTCAAGTGTCTGTAAATTCATTTGCACATATTTTTTTAAAAACTGATTTTGATATTGGTCCAGTGAGGCAAGTGGTTTGTGTAAGCCTCTTGAGGGGCAAATGGCCAGTCCCTGCAGACTGCTCTAATGATCTTAATGGCCATTTCCAGCCCCTTGAGACACAGGTGGCCAAGCTCCACTCTACAGAAAAAAAAGCCCAATATCAGGCCGCAGAATAGCACCAATCCCTGAGCTTGCCCCAAGATCAGGCCATAGAATAGCACCAATCCCTGAACTTGCCCTAAGATCAGACCACAAAATCCAACTAATCACATGCCACCATGGAAAGCTCCCCCCCACCCCCAAGAAACCCTATATAAAGTGTGCCTCCTGCTTAGTTCTTTGCTATTTCTTGCCAAGCAAAGGCAGTCACCCTCTTGAGTCTTTCCCAATAAATCTTTTGTGTGAGGTTTCTTGTGAAGTGTGACTTTGTGGTATTCCTTGGCTCCAGATTGCCAGGATACCTTACCCCTCAGAGCTGTAACACTCATACTCTGCCCAGGATGCTGCCTGAACTTCATCACCTCTCACCTGTGTGTGATCAGGAAGGGGAGGATGAATGTAGGATCCTTCTGTGTAGTGCTTGGGTGGTTTGGAAGCCTTGGTAGAACCAAGCAGATTGTTTTTACCAAGATAACAGGTGCCTTTCATTACATGTGAAGTTGGGGCCACTGTGGTCCTTGTTTTAGCCAGCATGTACATGTTTGAACAGTCTGTACCTCTAATACAATGCTGCATTTTAGAAGTCACTGTTACTTTCTGCAAATGTTTGTGTCTCTGAATAACAACAGCCATGCCTTTCTCTTCATTTTGCTTGCAAGGTAACACTATCTTGAGGGTGTTATTGATGAGAAAAATAATCACATTTTCATACTCCTCTGGTTAGGATTGACAAGTGCTTCTCTCCTAGGTAAAAGGTTAGATATTCAAAAGTCACCAATGTTGTGAAAAATCTAAGTTTCATTTTCCACATGGGCAGTGGGGAACCTGGTCTTGTTTGCTTGTCACAGAGTATTCAACCTCCATCTTTGCCTCTGTTGCCTCATCTGTCTGTTCTAGAGGTTCAAGCGTCACCCTGAACGGCTGGAAGCAAGTTGGCAGCCAGGCAATAGAGGGCTTGGGAGCTGCTGTACTTCTTGAAATGTAGGGATGGTGTCCTAATTACTATTCCACTGCTGTGATGAAACACCATGACCAAGGCTGCTTATAAAAGAAAACATGTACTTGAGGCTGTCCTTACAGTTTAAGAGGGTTAGTCCATGACCATCATTTCAGAGACTGTGGGGGACAGGCAAGCTTGACACTGGAGCAGTAGCTGAAGGCTTCCATCTTTTGAGAAAGATGGAGGCAGAGAGAGCAAAAGACTGGGCTTGGTTGGCATGGGCTTTGAAACCTCAAAGCCCCCCAGTGACACACTTCCTCCAACAAGGCCACACCTCCTAATCCTTCCTAGACAGTACAGCAACTGGGAACTGAGCATTCAAATATATAAGCCTATGGAGGACATTCTCTTTCAAACCACCGAAGATGAGACGGGAAGGAAGGAAGGGGAAGGGAAGGGAGAGGGGAGGGGGAGAGGGGAGGGGGAGGGGAGGTAGGTTGGTTTGGCATGGTAGTCCTGAAAGGGCTTCTTTCCTTTTTTAGAAAGGGAGCTAAATGCCCATTCTTTAACTTTGCGTTTATTTTTGTGCACATCTTCAGAAGGAAAACAGCAGAGACTGTGTGAGTAACGTTGTGGAAACAATGCCAGTGAGAGACAAACATGGTTTGGATTTCCCTTTGGTCATTCGATTCCTGTCACTTTTTGCCTTCTCAGCCTCCTTCACCTAAAAGATGACACAGTGTTGTTCTCAGACATTTCTTCTTACTTGTATTTTTACTGATTTTTTTTTTCCGTGCAGTGTTATAGTCATGCTGGAGATGCGGAGCCATTCCCATAATCCCAGCTGTTGAGACGCTAAGGCAGGAGGATCTCAAGTTCAAGGACTGTTGTGCCCAGATCATGACCCCCAGAGAGACCACCAAAGACGAGCATGCCGGAATGCAAAAGCAAGGTTTAATTCTGAATATACAAGCCTAGGCAGGGACTTCGTCCAATACATCCAACGCAGTGGAGGCTGGAGGAAGTGCCCGCCTGTCTGCAAGCTCAGTTTTTAAAGGGAAAAGTCACAAGGTTACATCATTTAGGGGTGCTAGTACGGGTACAATTCTGATTGGCTCGCTTCTAGGGGCTTTCTAGAAATCATGGCTTAAATCTTACTTCTAAGGGGGTGGATGCCCGCCAAGATTTCTCATTGGCTGCCCTCAAGTGGGGACATTTTTATGGTCAGTTACCCTGGAAACCAGAGTTGGAACATTCTATAGTCCAGCAGTCATTACCTCATGACTACCTTGTGACTCTGTACTTTTACACTTGCTGGTTTCTGGAATCTGGACTGACTTGTTTCAGTAACTAATGGCCTATTCCTAGAAGGAGAAACCTTAGGCCTTAGTTTTTGGGTGAAAGCATTTTGGTCTTATTTCTAAGATGGCTCATTTTGGTCTCACAGGACCAGCCCGTGCTCCACAGTAAAACCTTTTGTCTCAAAAAACAAAGGCGAACTTGAGACATGGTACCAGCACTTGTGCCCTGTAACTGTAGGTCTGTGGTGTTCCCCATTTGAGTTACTTCCTTCGTACTGAATGTATTGACCTGAAGCATTGTTACCACACGCTGCTCTACATTTTAGAGGCGGCCTTGATGTCCCTCCTCAATCACCGTCTCAGGTCGTGGGCTCTACATAGCCATAGTGTTGGGAAGCTAGCACAACCCAGAAGGGTCACAGGTCACAGGAAGGAAGTCCAGGGCATGCGGGGCTAGACCCGCGGCTGTGCCCGCCCCTCTCGAGTGTGTCGGGGAGAATCACTTCCGGGGTCAGAAGGCCGGATCTGAGCCGCGCGTTCCGGGTAGCCTTTCCCTTGTGCCTGGCGCCTGCTTCCAATCCCTTGGGAGGCCACAGGTGACAGCTGACCTCTCCTCCTCTCCTCCTCCAGGATGGAAGGACGGTGGCACTGTCGCCAGTGGAGCGAGGAGGGGGGCTGAACACGGCGAGATCGGGGCGCGCAGGGATCAGCAGAGGGACAGCTCCCAGCTCCCAGGAGCGTGGGGAGTGGGCGGGAGTGCAGAAGAGCTGTGGAGGTCATGGGCCGGCAGGGGTGGGGGGGCCGCCCGCCCTGTTGATTGGTGGGTTTGGGGACCCGTGTGCAGGTTGTGGCTGTGTGTGAGGAAA
>CABHPR010155185.1:0-31898 GCA_902168415.1 Peromyscus melanophrys
CATCCTGAAGAATTTAAGTCTTGTACCTAATATGTTCTTAGTTAAGATACAAGAGGATTGTAACTATGGTTATCCAGTCTTCAACCCCATCAAAGACCCATCAAAGAAAGAATATAATATTACCTGAGTAAGCAGGAAGTGCAAGCAAGCAACTTCTGAAGTATGAAAGAAATGACAGAAACAGCTGGCTGCCTGGATAGTCACCCATTGTTTCTCTGCATTGTTGGGGCAACATCCTCTATTGGCTATAGGCTAGAATATCTGACAGATAGTTTTCAGAAGCAGGACATTTGAAAGACTGCCCTACCCTGTCTTGGCAAGGTTCAGCAGTCATTTTTCCTTGTGTCCTGCTCGTTCGGTTTAGACAGTATGCTTACTGTCAGCAGTCAAGGCATGGTGCAGTACTTTGCCCTACGGGCCATATTTGCCAAGAAGAACACAAACTCCATGTGGAGTGTCTTTGATGCCCATTATCCTTTCAGGAGTAGATCTGTGCTGCCAGGAGCAATTATGTCTCATGTCAACAGAATTCAAAGTTATTAAAACTTTCAAATGCCATATCCTCTAGAACTATGAAGTGTTTGAAGATTATCTATCCATCTGAAACATATCTCTGTTTATCTAGAAAACCTAACTAACATGACTATATGTTTAACAAGCATGGGTGACTATTGACCTGTAACTCTTATCAACCTACATAGCTTAAAGACTAAGGTTTCACATAATAAAATTAAACAGTCTGTAAACAGATGTACAGTTTAAGGACAATGACCTTGAATTTGTGACAATATGCAAAAATATCTTAGAGGTAGAATTGTACAGTGCAATATGGCAAAAATATCCTTAATTTGTATCAATATACAAAATATCCTAAACAGAAGTAGAACATACATACAGTCATACAGTATGACATACATTATGTCAGATATAATTTTACATTTGTATCAATATACAAAAATATTTTAAACAGAAGTAGGGACATATAAACAATATGACAAATATAGTTTTGACTTTGTATCAATATACAAATTATCTTAAACAGAAATAGAAAAATGTTACATTTGTAACAATATACAAAAATCCATACTAATGCAAATTATCTAAAACTGAAAGTTGCTAATTGAGTTTACAAGTAGATACAATAATCTGCTTTATTTCCTATCCTACCTATCCCCTTTTTTCTATTCCAAATGAGATTCCTGAGTCTAACTTTATTGTTCTATCCCCAACCCTATAACAATTTATAGCCAACTCCTAACAGCTGACAATTATCCATAACCCTGAGAAAACAAAAGCCATTTTCTTAGAATTTCTTCCTGCTGGGGTTGGGGATTTAGCTCAGTGATAGAGCGCTTGCCTAGTAAGCGCAAGGCCCTGGGTTCGATCCTCAGCTCAAAAAAAAAAAAAAGAATTTCTTCCTGCTGTCCAGGGGGCGAAGGTCTCCCTGTGGGATCCTGTAAAAATTAGAACAATGGTTAAGTCTCATGAAGACTAGCTGTAACATTTGTAACTAGTCTCACAGTAATGGGTAAAGCTTATCTGAAGTTATGACTAGAGGTGTAAGATGGTGGACCGTCTCAGCGAGCCACCTTGGAACTGTCCGGAACAGTTTGCAGTCCAAAGCCGATCTTTGTACGGTGTTTATCAGCTCGTTGACATCATTGTGAACCAGGTAGAATCGTTGTTGTGGGGCCCCATCATCTTTCTGGAGACTTTAGAAATGGCAGTTAGAAAAATTTACTGTTCACTGTGGAAAACTTAAACATTATTAATATCAAGACAAATATAAATTTTAAGATAGTAATGTATCTAAAGAAGGTTCCAAAGAGTCAAACATAAGTGTGAATAGAAAGAGAACTGTGACAATAGTTCCTAGATTTTTGGTTTTCTTCTGTCCCACACCAGGTGACTCTTATGATTCGAGACAAAAACTCTTAATTTTTTTCTTTTAACAACATACTTAGATTTAGAGAAGGAGAGAGCCAAACTCCAACTCTAAAGCCAGCTTTGACTAGGACTTCAACTTTTTTGAGAAGTAAAAAGATATTGATGTTTAGGTAGTGAGCTTTTACCCCAATTAGAGTATTTGTACCATTAGGTCAGATTTTTCTTTGCTTGGTGATTTTTTTTTGGGGGGGGATAGCTTTCCCTTCTTTAGATGGGCTAGTTGTCCAAGGTCTTTTGTCTTCTTGAAGATGGTTATTTCTATTTTCCTGTAAAGACAGAAACAGAACCCTGCCCTGGTCCTTGTTTGGTGAGTTTTCCTTACAACTTGTAGAATTGTCACATCACTGGATGAACTATCACTTCTCCTTATTAAGAAATTTCCTGTTCAAATCGAATCTTTATTAATTTTGATGGTACCCACAGAGAGTTTTGAATTGAATCTTTATTAATTTCAATGGTATCCATAGAGAGCTGAACAGGAGCCTGTGCCCAGGGCCTCTTCCTCCACAGGTTAGGAAGTAAAGAAGGAGACGTCTTCCTAGTACCCTGTCTCAAAACGAAACACACAGGATTGCTGTTACACATCGCATTCTTCTGTCATGTTTAGAAATCATTAATATCCTGAGGTACTGTTTCCTTGTCCCATCAGACTCATAGTGCCACAGTCTAGCCTTGACTCTGACTAAGTCATCAAGACACAGAACTTAGATTTATGCATTGGGGATGGAAGCATCCAGTTCACAGAATTGTTTTAAATACCTGGTGAATCCTAACTATCATTTCTTAAGTTTCTAATTTCCTTACCAATTGTCATTCTCTTGCATTCACTATGGCAACCACACTTAAGGAAAATAAAACTTGAAATTATCAATGAACCATGGCTCTAGCAAAGCAGAGCATTCTAGCTTAGTCTTTGCCTAACCCTGAAAGGGCCACCCTTGCAACATGGCAGGGCTCATGGTATATTCAATAATGGTTCTATGGTTTGTCTTAGTGCCATCATTTCCAAAGCAAGCTTACTCTTTGTCTGTATGTTTTAATTCATATTATTCAAAATACACATGTTTCTTGCATGTGTTTTAAGTTTCTCTGATTTACAGAATCCACCTTTTTAATTCTTTTCCCATGTGTTTTTCTTCTCTTTCAAAATAGATCCCATGCGTGGCCCAAGAAAACTGGAAGTTGTCGAGGTCAAGTCTCGACAAATCACCATCCGCTGGGAGCCATTTGGATACAATGTAACTCGTTGCCATAGTTATAATCTCACGGTGCACTACTGTTACCAGGTGGGAGGACAGGAGCAGGTGCGAGAAGAAGTGAGCTGGGATACGGATAATTCACACCCTCAGCATACAATCACCAACCTGTCCCCATACACCAATGTCAGTGTGAAGCTCATCCTCATGAACCCCGAGGGGCGCAAGGAAAGTCAGGAACTCATTGTACAGACAGATGAAGATCGTGAGTGCTTTTAACTGATACGTCTATGTGAAATATGTTCTTCCAAAACAACTTTGGTGTCTTTGACTTTTAGAGCTGCATGTTGAAAACAGGTGGAAGGTCGCCTTTTTGGGGTTTAATATGTCTGTGCCCCTACTCTGAAGCACTAATTAGGAGAGAAGGGACACTGGGGTTTTTCGTTTTTATATAATTCAGTTTCACACAGTGTCACACGTGGACACAATTCATATTGACCGTTCTCATCTCCCACAACCCTGTCACCCTGTCCACGCTCCACAGTCCCTCGGAGCTCTCTCCCTTACATCTATCTCGATTCATTTTATTCCATGACCCACTGAGGTTAACCAGGGCAATCTATGGGACCTTGTGTTTAGATCTATCCATTGGAGCCTGGTGGCCTCAGCCCTGGACATACAACTAAAGACGGCAATTTCCCCTCTCCAGGAATCTTTCATTCTGATAGTGTATATAGCCCTATGCCCCCTCTGCCTCTTTGACTGATTATTGAGCTCGTCTTGTGTGGGTCTGCTATAGAGAACTACAACTTTGAGTTAATGATTGCAACAGTTCTGTGAGTCCAGATGGTGCTATTGTATGACCCCTGACCTTATCCTCCAGCTCACACACTTCCTGACCCCTTCTGGAATGTTCCCTGAGCTTTAGAGGAGATGACATGGGCTTCTATTTAGTGCTAGGCCCATAGTCAGTGCTCATTCTCCAAATCATATTTCGACTAATAAGTGGCACTTTTCTATATGGAAATTCTATAGTATTCTAAGTAGTTCTTAACATTTTCATTATCATGTTGGATTGAGATATTACATCAGTTCCACAAACTGTTATCTGAACATCTTTACATGGCATTCATTCTCATCGTTCCAATCAAATCCAGCACAGACCCACCAGAGCCAGAGTCCCACCTTCATGAGCCTATGATCACATGCCTATGGCTTGCCCGGAAGATCTCCCTGACTTCTGGCTCTTACAGTCTTCCCACCCCTTCTCTGTGGTGTTGTTTGACGTCTAAAGAGCCTGCTATAAATCTCATTTGTATGCTGTAACATATTATAATATGTTATCATTTACTTTTGTATAAACTACCTTTAAGAATAAACCATTGTTTTTCATCTGTAGCAATAATCATGCCCCAGAAGAGGTGATAAACATCCAAAAATACAAAACCAGTCCTTGCATGACATGAGAGAATGTTACTGATAAACGGGTGATTCCTGTTTTAACTAACACTGTTGTTGAGTCAACAGGAGATAAAATGTAGCCATTTCATCAAGACCAGATATGGCTGGCAGAGAAAAGAAGTTGCCCAACTCCTTTGGAGTTTCAAAGTGAGAACTAAGTTGGGAATTCTTTGGAATCCTGTCAAAACGTCAGACTCGCTAATTTTGGATGTTTGTTTATTTAAATTATCTCACTAGTCTCAGGAATTAAGCCTTGTGTTATTTGCAAATAAAAACCTATTGTTTTGTAGCTCAGCAGCATTCAGCTAATTAGAAAAGAACTATTATTGCAAATTACATTTTCTCAATAACCAACCAAACAAAAACCCACTTCAAAGAAGATGGGGAGAAGAAAGACAAACAGAATAATTGTCAAACAATACCAAGTTTGAAGAAAAAAGCAACAGTTCTTGTGACTCTAGTTTACCCAACATCATTTTGTTCTGGAATCACATGTTTATTCATGTGAAGTTCATGGAAATTATCTTTTGATCACCATTAGCAGTATCACTGGACAGCATAGATGATATGGCTGCTTTTCTAAAATCCAGAATCCTAGAATATCTAAAGCAAATTTTCAACCTAAATTCATTCGACATTTTATTTTCTCTATTAAGTCTTCTTCATTTTAAAAAAAAGCCAACTCTATTTTTCCTGTTCTAAGCCTTAATTTTATTGGATGGGTCCACTTAAAGCATTCTTTTTTTATTACATCATTTATTGATTTTTTTGCATGTATCTATGTGACTGTATGTGTTGGTTCACATGTGCCATGGTGTGCTTGTGAATTTCTGATGAAAACTGGTAGGAACTGGTGCTATTGTTGCATTACATAAATCCCTGGTGTGGAGCTCTGTCAGCTTAGTGGCAGGTACCTTCATCCACTGAGTTATTTCGTCAGCCCCACGTAAGGTGCTTCTTCCACAATACCTTCAGTTATCATGTCTCTTCCAAGGCATTTTAAAAGTTTGCTTTTTTATTTTTCAATCAAGATGTCCTTCAAATCAACATAATTTGAATATATCCCATTCAATTTTAGGTTGATTTCTTCTGTTTCCTTTCTTCATTCTTGAACCTACATAAATATTTTCAAATGTAAACTATCATGCAGCAAAACATCCACCCATACAGCTGTGCTGATGCTGAGAAAAGGTGATGTCATAGGAAACACTTTGGAGGCAGAGAGGACAGAAATGGTAGCATTTCCTCAGGCTTGAACCAGCTGAAGCCTGGTTCAGCTTCTGGTTGTGATGAGTAGTCAAAGCCCAGACTCTGGAATCATGTTTCCTGGGAACTTACTTCTTAATACTATGTATACTTTGTTTCAACATAATCTTCTATTGATTTCTTCAGCTCAGAATGAGTGATTACTTCCATATTATATATTATTCAGATGCTATACATTAGAAATTGACTTAAATCCAACATCATTTTAGAAATGAAGCAAGTGAAATCCAAGTAGGACCAGCAGCTGTCTAAACTGCATATTTTTAATTATTGGAGAGTCTTAAATAGCAGTCACCCCCACCCCATACACATCAATAAAAAGCTTTTCTGTTAAATACTTGGCTCCATTTGGATTAAATACAAAAGCTCTCACTCTACCAATAAGCATGCCTTCAAATAAAAATGAGTTTCAAATTTGAAATCCTTCACTTTCTTTTGAAATTCCAGGCATCCGTCCAGTCTGAGACAGACTTGGTGACAATTAGAAGGCTATTCATATCCTTGCACAGTCTAAAATGTCTCTCCAGCCTCCTTTTTAAAATCTTTATTGAAATGTTTATCCATTCATGTGTTGATGAACATTTGGGGTAGTTCCAGTTAAGAATAATGCTGCTGTGAATATTTGGTACAGTCTTCTGAGTTGACCTGTTCTCAGTTATCTTGAGCAATCAGTAGATATATTAGAGGGTGGATGGGTAGGTGGATGAGTGGGTGGATGGATGGACGGATGGATGAATGGATGGAGCAAGTGAAGTGAAGATACATACATACATACATACATACATGCATACATACATACAAAATACATACATACATACATACATAGACAGACAGCAATGATAAATGACAGATAGTAGAATGGCTGGGTCACATTGAGTATCTTTGTATATTGACTAATTTGAAGAACTGCCATGTGATTGTCAAAGTTACTGTATGCCTTCACATTTGCCCAGTACTGCATTTTGGGCTAGAATATGGTTTTGATTGACAGTTTTCAGCCAGTTAATGATGTTGAGGATCTTTTCATGTGTAACTCTGGCAGGTTTTAAACTCTCTATCCTCCTGCCTCAGCCTCTTCAGTGCTTGATTTACAGGTCTGTGCCATCATTCTCATTATCTAATTATCTACATCTCTGCAATCTGGCACTACCACCCATCACTCCTCCCAGAACTCCTGGGAAGCCCTAGTGGCTACACATCCTCCTTACTTCCTTCTGGAAAAATGGAAACAATTCACACAAAGGAAAATAAGTGGGCTTCATGTAACTGACTCATACCTTAGAGAGGAAAAATTGATTCAATCATTTCACAAGAGCAGTGTAGTTTAAATGGCTTTAGATTCCAGATTTTGAAAAGAAATGCAAATGTTACCTATAGACCATTAGTATCTGCAACGTCCATGAATAGCTAAGAGTCCTTGGGAGGGTTAGTTTATGACCCACATGTTCATCTCTCAACATCTTCTTCAGTCCCAGGTGCTGTTCCCACTGAATCCATCCAAGGAAGTACCTTTGAGGAGAAGATATTTCTTCAGTGGAGAGAGCCAACACAAACATATGGTGTCATCACTTTATATGAGGTACCTCACATATTTGTTGATAATTTACTTTTTAAGCATAATGTCTTATGATGATCTGAGCTCTCTGGCATTTTAGAAACATAATTTCATGTTTCTTTGGAGAGTTTATATAGTCATAATAATTGTTATATAGAAACAAAAGATGAAAAATGAGTTTTTCAACTATGCATAATTTCAAATGCATATTTAAAATAAGTCAGATCATTGTGTATTGTGTGTTACATATTAAGACACAGTATAACATCTTTAAAAGTCACTTTTATTGAAAGTAATAAATATTTTGAAACATACATTGATTAGGAAGCAATCACTGAGTCACATTCTTTCCTAGCTATGAACTATTTTTCCATTGATTGTAAAACAGCACTGATTATCCAATTAAAAAGTCAAAAAAATTTTCTACACAATAACCGTGGAATAATCTTTTGGGGGTTCCTTCCCATCAGTGTATGCTCCTTAGATTCACTGACACCATTTTGTTCGCTGAGGCAAATCAAACAGTTGAGTGATGGTAGCAAAAGAGAATTTGATAAATTGTTCAAGGAAAAAAATCATAGCAATAATGGGGTGACAGCCATCTTCATGTCACTCTGAGTATCGTTTCATTGTGCCTGTTGTCATAGAAACAAGCAGGTACACTTTTTTTTTTAAAACTAGCATTTGTTTGAATGCAAATTCAACGAAATTATATGTTGTAAGCGTGCTAAAAATTCTGGCCAATCTGCATATGGATCTGCTTGAATACCTCTCAGCAGCCCTGACAGGAGCCTGAGCCCATGAGCTGTCAGCGATGATCACCACCAGCCCTCTCGCTGACCCCACAGCCTCACACTGCTGCTTCCCACACCTTCCAGAAGTTGGTATTGAAATGCAAAACAATAATAACAATAGCAATAATAATAATCATCTAAATCAAAGTGAAGAAAGCCAAAAGAAAAATGTTGCATATAGTGTCTGTTTTGTTGTAAAAACATAAAGTTGCAGAAATCCACGGCTCAGCTTCTACGGAGGTGTTTTATAGTCAAGTCAGGAAGGGTCGATTTTCTTTTCCTCCACGAAGAAAATATTTCATATTTTGGTCCCTCTAACCATGTTTGGACATTGCTTTTGCAGATTCTAATCTAAGAATAACAGGACTTTTTACTGGAAAAGCTACTCTCTGAAGTTCATTTTAAGACCCAAGAGTCTGTCTGCCTGTCCCCAAAGCCACCGGCTGCTACTAGACAAACAGAAACTGATAGCGAGTTTCTTTCTCTCTAATCCCACCAGACATTTATCTTTGTGTGATAAGTAACTTCAGCATGAAAACAACGGGGAAGATGATAATTCAAAGGAAGACCCCATTAATCTCTCTGACTTAGTAACCAGGCTGTCCTAGGCTGAGCACTGATCTAAATGCAGCTACAGTACGGATGTGTGGATATGCCATAAATCAAGGTTCTAGCAATCAGCTATTTGCAAGTAGAACAGGTTGGCTCATTTTTCTGCAAATCCAAAGGGAAAATGTCAAATATTTGAATTGGGTCTAAGTGACTAAGTATGTTTTCTGGGTACCAAACCAGTCTTTCTCATTCCTGCCTAGTTTCTATATATAGGAAGGAGAGTAGTTCCAGGTTCCTCAAATCAGGGCTTGGGTGGCATCCCAGGAGGAGCTCTTCCTGTCCTGAGACCTCAGTGCTCATGAGGCATGGTTCACTTGCCTTATGTGAGTGCCCCACATCCTGCTTCAGCAGACGATCGGTGTGGTACCAGCCTGTGTCCCCTGTCTCAGGATCAGAGTCTTGTTGAAACAGATGCTGCCATGCCAAGAAAGCTAAGCAGTTGCCCCTAAAGAAGCAGGGACTCTCACAACAGTGAATGGTGACATTTGAGTCTAGATTACCAGGGTTGGTGAATGCTTTGTTCCCTGAGGGCTGTTAACATACTTAGATGATTTGAGGATAAAAATAAATTAGATTGTCTGCTATAGATAAGAATACGGGTGCTGGGTTTGATTGGTTTTGGGGGGGGGTTCTTTTTTACCTTTTAAAAGTACACTAAAGCATTGGCGTTTGAAAAGCGCTAACAGCATCGTTTGTTTTCTAAACTTGATAGCAGTACATGGTCTCCCATCCTTCTGTTCATTCTAACTTCCCCCTCACCCCTTCACTAATCTGCCTCTCCTTTCTGTTTGCCTTGCCATCATTCTGATCTAGCCCGTCTCATAACCGCGTTTCACTTCAGCCATTTCATTTTGTCAATTATCTTCCGAAAAATCCAGGTCTGGTAATTATGTCCATCCTCAATGGCTCTCCTGTCAAATTATGAATGTAATACTGTTCTCCTGCTGAACCTGTTAAGTATACAAGTTCAAAGTAAAAAAAGCATCCCACTTTTTCTTTTAGAGTTAGCCACTGTTAGAACTGGAGGCAAGTCCAAGCTTTTGTAAGGCAGAAACTACAGTGCAATTTTATTTATCAGTTTAGATGGATGTCATTTAACGTTAGCAAAAGCATGTTCTATTGCAATTACACACACCCTGTGAGGTCACCAGCTTCCATAATGCAAAAGTAAATACAAGACACTTTCATGATTGATATGCAAAGTTAATCTCATGAGAACTCTCTAACAAAAAAATTAGAGGAATTTTTGTATTACATCTTTCCAAACATGGACAAAAAGCCTTGGGAGACATGTGAACAAAGATCAGCGAATTTTGTTTGCATAAGGCTTTAAACTACATAATGATGAAAGACATGAAAAAAGTCTCAGTGTCAACAGAATCGTTTCCAACACTCATGGCATAAAATGGGCTGATGGCTGTGTGCTCTACAGATTTGGTACAGATTGATGAGCATGATACAAAGAGCCCGTCAGAGGGAGACACGAGATGAGGAAGAGGATGCAGCTCAGAAGGAACTCTAACTGGCCTAGAAACATGTAATAGCATCCTTACTAAATGTAAATAATAGTTGGAGAAACAAATAGGAAATAAATTTGTTTAATTTTGTATAATCTCAATTAAACATTTATCTGGTTTTGTATGATTTCTATAATGTATAATTTGACCAATGGCATGGAGAAATGTGTACATATATAGACTGTTGGTGGAAAATACATGCTGCCTTTTCTGTAAGCAATGTGAGACTGCCTACAACAATTTAAACTTGGATATTGAACCTATTTCTAAAGATCTGTCAGTGAATAATACTCCCAAATGCATAACATATAGATACCACATCCCACTAATTTTTTCTCTCAGTTGTCTGTAGTTAATTCTAGACCTATGGCCGAGAGAGTTCCACATTTGTAGGTTTGTAGTCAGTATGTATAAGATCTCGAAAGAAGACAAAAACCACAAAATGAAGCTCACCTTCTCTTCTAGAAGCAACTATCCTATCACTAACTGTGAAAAGAATTTAATCCGTGCTGACCCCAGGCTCTCAGTTGCATGTGAGACTTGCACAGAAAGTTAAGTTTGACCCAGAGTAAAGCAGAATGGTCCTGAGGTTGCCTGCTGATGGGGCCATTCATATGTTAAGGGTTGAAATATCTCAAGATCATGAGCCTGGATAACTGAGTGCACTTAGTTACCATTGTCTGAGCTTGGTAACCCGGAAGAAGAGCTGGGAATTGAGGGGCCATGCTAGGAAGCTTAGCTTCAATGTTAAGTACCTGGTCAAGTTGTAATTGTAATAAATAATGCTTTCAGAATAAATAATAGTACAAAAGTATTCAAAGTAAAGCAACCTTCCCACTTTTTCTTCTAAGTGGTAACTATTAGGTGCTATAGAGATAGCTCAGTGGTTAAGAGCACTGCTTTTTCTTCCAGAGGACCTGAGTTCAATTCCTAGCACCCACATGGTAGCTCACAACCATCTGGAACTCCCATCCCAGAACTGATGCCCTCGTCCAGACTCTGTGAGCATTGCTTGCATGTGGTGCATGGACATATAATCAAACACTCATGCAATACACATAAAATAAATACATAACTCTTCAAGAAGTCAAAGGAACTACAGCTACCCCTGGATCTCATCCCAATTATTATTTATTAGTAGTACTTCTTCTTGCATCTTTTTCCTCCTAGATTTAATGGGCCATGGTCCTCAGTGTTTGGTTTTCCTCCAAGAGCCTCCTGAATTTTTCACACCACTCTACTTTTTGCTCATGTGCCTCTGCCCTCCTACAGCACTCGTCCAACCCCCTCCCATAGTATACTTCTGCTGTTCTTCCAGTTTTTCCTTCAAATACTGTAGTTGCCTGTGAAGTACCTTGGCCCTTCTCACCCCTGAAATCAAATTTAATTATCCATTCCTTTGTGTTCACAGAGTAAATTGCTCAGACCCCAATTAAAGACCTGTATTTTATGCTGGCTGCAATTACCATCAACTCATGCTCCCTATAAGATTTCAGCCCCCTAAAAGGCTATTCCATTTGGCTCTCTGTGAAACTGGCACCGTAGAGTTGGAGCCTTTAAGGAGAAAAGGGGAAGATAATTTTAGAAGATTCCAGGCACTTAACTGCAATCAGAAATCATCCAATATAAGCAAGTGCCCATTCCATCTCACCAGTTTAACACCTTTCGTCCCCACCACTTTATTCAGGTGTCACTTTGCTTTTGTCTAGGGGCATCCCATAAAATTACTGGGACCCACCAGAGGGCAATCGGTGTTCTTTATAGTGGCTTCATTAAAACGTTTTCTGCCCTCAGCCAGCAATGTAGTACTGGTGTAAGAGCTTGCCCAAACTTTTCTTCTGGGAGCCCTCCCTCTGCTTTCTCTACTGCCTAGTGCCTAATAGGTACTTAGTATGTACTAGCTGATGACCAGCTGAAAGTATGAAATGCTGGAAGGAAGTATTATGTTCTGGCCTGAGCCTGGCGGGATACTGTAGTACATTGAATAATGATGCCCAGGCCAACAACTGCTCACTGCTTGCAACCTCTGTGGCAGGAGGCACTTGTGGAGTTGGCCACCTCCTAGTCCTGGGGAGCTTTGTAATTTCTGACGTTCAGACTCCTCTAAGTTTAGGGGATAGGACATATGAACTTTCTGACCCTTAATGGATATTTTTGTCTTTTGAAGTAGATAAGATAATTCATAATTTTGAGGACGGTATGAATTAGGGTTTACTTGTATTTTATAAGGAAAGAGGAGCAGGGTCTATGATTTTTACCAAATTATTAAAGGGTTGAAGCTAAAACACAGTTACAAATCCCCTATCTGACTCAGTTTGCTGTAGCTGGAAGTTTTCCTGTGCCCCGCCCTGTCTTGCAGCCGCTCAGACCCAAGTAAACACACAGAGGCTTATATTGCTTACAAACCGTATAGTCTATTGCAAGCCTCTTGCTAGCTAGCTCTTATATCTTAAATTAACCTGTAACTACTAATCTATGTATCACCACATGTTCTGTGGCTTTACCTGCATCCCATTACATGTTGCTCCTTGGGCAGCTATCTTGAGTCTCTTCCCTTCTGCCTTTCTTCTTCCAGTCTACATGCTTGTATTTCCTGCCTGCCTCTAAGCTGCCCTGCCATAGGTCAAACGGCTTTATTTATCAACCAATCAAAGCAACACATATTCACAGCATACAGAAAGACATCCCACAGCAGTTTGAGGCCACCTGGCGGTGGTCACTGAGCCCCTTGGTGAAGCCTTTGCTCAGTATGTGCTAGTAGAGCCAGGAGCCTGCTTTGCCAGGATGTGAATGCTCACATGCTCCTAGTCACACCTCTGTGCTCTCCAGTAGTCTCTTTTGGAGAATATACCAAGTACCAAATGGTGACAGATCACAGTGGGACCTGAAAGAACATTAAGACATCACTCGGTCCTCCAAAAGGCGATGCGATTACAGGAAACATTCCTCTGCCTCTGACATATTTAAATCATGGTTTAAAACTAAACAGTAGATTCACAGCGTCCAAGACTTGTCACCATGTAAGGCTTATGGGTCAGCCTCAGCAGATGGCTTTGGCTGTTCTGTGATTGGAAAGCCAGACTTAGGATGCTTAACAAATATGCAGATTTGAGGTTCTGGCCTGAGGCACAGATAGACACAATTCTTAACTAATGTCACCTGAATTCTCATCAGAATCTTCGTCTCCTGTACTATCTTCATATCTATTCCCCAGCCTGGACCTCTCTCATACCCTACTTCCGTCATGACCACAAGAGCATTTCAAATGTCTGCATTCATCCTTAAATGCATCCTCATCCGTCCTGTTCCCTTTCAATAAGGGAGATGATCCTTTGACCAAATGGGGTGGCTCCTCGGCTCCGCCATACTGGCAGTCCGTCACCGTCTGCTGTCTCATTTGTTCCTGTTATCATTCTCTTCTTTTCCTGCTGCCTCCCACTCCTACTTTAGTCTGAGACATTGACCATATTCTATCACCCACACCACAGCTTTAGCCGCCGGATTCTACAACACTTCCGAGGGGTTTCTCTACTCTCTTTATTAACCCCTACAATAAAATTAAAGTCCCACCTGCCTGTCAAGAGGGTATTTTTATTAAACCAATCAAATTGTTTTGTTTCCATACCCAAAATATTCAGTTTCCTTGTTGGATATATCCAAGTCCTGCATCTCAATGTACAGAATCAAGCACAAAGGAGCCCATGCCTACCACCCTAACCTCCAGAGACCTCATAGGCCTTCTGTCTATTCATTCCTTGCGTCCACGGCCCTCCTGCTGCAGGACTTAAGTCATGTTCTACCCCCAAATTCATGGCCCAACTGGTTCTTTATAGAGTTGGGGTCCTCTCAGATTTCTCAGCATCTCTTTCCTCAGGAATTTTGAATGGTTTTGTGGAACTTTCTCCCTGACAAAGCTTCTTGTATTAGCATTGTGTTTGTTTCTTCCATAGTTAGTGTTTTTAACTGGTATGTTTTTATCGTTGAGTTCCTCAGTTCTACCACACCCAATCCTAAAGTCAGTGTTCGGTCCATCTGCTAGCCACAGCACATCCTTCAGTCACCATTCATGCAACCAGAAGGTGGGGATGTGTAGAGAACCCAGCACAGAGGCAACTCGGTCCTGTTCTAGGCAGGTGAGCAAGAGCAGTGTCCAAAAGGCCCTGTAAGTGTCCTTGGGACCCTGCAGACATGTCACCTCACAGAACAGAGGACAGCATGATTGTCATGTCTTCAGAAGTGCAGCTAGATAGGCAGGTGACCACAGGTCTGAGGGAAGAAGCAAAGGGTCTGGGATTTTTCACATTTACTTTGCTGAAGTCTAGATGGTAGAGTTTACAGGAAGATGAACTTGTCCTTTGTACACTGTACTCATCTCTATAATTACATTCATCATAACTGAGATTGCAGTTATGTACCACCCTTCTTACCCTACAGGGTAGTCACAGCATCTGAGTTACCAAGGAGACCCCCCAGAACACAGTGCTGGGCATGGTTGGAAGCACCCTACAAATGTTTCAAGTCTGTAAATGAATGAATAGATGAATGTTGGGGAGCGGTTACACCTGCCACATTCCACTGTGAAGGGTTCAGGATAGAGAGCTAAGCTAGGAGGCAGGTGCAGAGGAGGCTCCACCACAGTCCTCCCGGGCTGCTGAGAGTGGAGCTGGTTTCTTGTCTTGTCAAAGTCCTCAGCCTCTGAAGAGCCATCAGTGAGAGGGTTAACAACAGGCCTGCCTGACTTTGGTGACGCCACCCTCTACAGTGATTAATACACATGGCAAACATTCCCTTGCCATAGCTCAGGTGACTCGATCTAAATATTCTTTCAAAGAGGTCTTCTTAATTATAATGACATGGTGTAAATATAAGAAAAAAAAAAGTGTCAATTATCACTCCGCATAATAACAGTGTTAGTGTTCTTGCACATAAATTACAGGTAGGTTTACCTATTTAGAAGCGTGAAAAGTGCTCAGTTTTGCAATTTAAAACTTCTGAATATGCCACATTTAAAAATTATGTCATTACAACCAGTAGAAGTTAGTAATCACCACTAAAGTGTGTGCTCTTGAGTAACTGATGAACTATCATACTGAAATCCTTTTTTAAAATCACTTGAAAAGGCAAAATTTAAAGGCACCTATGTTCTGTTTATTTTCAAACATTCCAGCCTCATCCAGAGTGAGAATGTCTATTCCATGGCAAGTGTTGTAGAAATACCTAGAGTCACACTCACTGGGGGACAACTGCTAGTCACGCATAGCAATTTAAATCTCCATTTTATTTGATTAAAAGTAAACGAAAATTTCAATTCCTAGTGTCAGTGGCCACATTTCACATTCTCAATGGCCCCATATAGCATGTGGCCACTGTGTAATAGGGAATAGAACATTTCCACCATGACAGACAGTTCTGTTGGACAATATTGCTCTGAAAAATGTCAATGACTCTGACCCATAATAGCTGTCCATTTGCAGCACCAAGACTTACTGGCATGCATCTCAGATTTATTTTTGGAGCAGACATTGTCAGTCACATGGATGGAAATACTTCAATGTGGCCTTGTTTGGGAAATACAAGTATCCTATTCATGGCCAAATCAGATAATGGCCAAAGATTAGAGATGAGGCCTCTATTCTTGCCAATGCCTGTCAGTCTGAGCCAGTTGCCAATTAGGATATGTTGTATTTTTTTTTCTAAATCAGCTCTTAGAACACATCGAAATCAAACAATTTCACTGTATCAGATTATGCTGAACCCATCTTTCATATTCTAACCTATTGACTTTAAGCTCCTCCCTCTTAGACAGAAGCTTGGACTGAGTTGCTATGTGTCTTCATTGGACTTGAGGTTGGAAGCAACTAGGGAAGAACTTACCCGGACAAGTCCGACAATGCCCCCCTCAGAAGGCTTGTTGGATAAAGATGAGATGGACATCCATCTTCTCTAGAGTCACCATCACGTTCTTATTCTTTGGCAGATCACCTACAAGGCAGTCAGTTCCTTTGACCCGGAAATAGATCTATCCAACCAAAGTGGAAGAGTCTCAAAACTAGGAAATGAAACCCATTTTCTCTTCTTTGGCCTGTATCCTGGAACCACATACTCCTTCACCATCAGAGCCAGCACAGTGAAGGGGTTCGGACCTCCAGCAACAAACCAGTTCACCACCAAAATATCAGGTATTGAATAGTGATGAGTTAATGCCTTTCATCAGAAGTGGCATTGTGTACCTTTTTGTTGTTCTTGTCAAAAATGCAAAGATGAAACATAATGATAAATTTTATTATCACAGCTCTGGGTGCCTCAAACAGACTTGGAGGCTAAAATAAAATGCTATATGTATTTAGCATTTGAGGGCATGGCCCTCCTGTATTAGTGCATGGCCAGTGTTTTAGCACTTTGCCTTGTAGGAATTGATAATAAGGCAGATATAATCAATTTCTGGTGAGGTTCTCTAGTCCCCTTGGCAACCCTGGGTCACCAGAGCAGCTGTGTTGGAGAAACTCTGATGTAAACCATGAACTGGGCAGAAAGCAGTGCCTGTATTCTGCTGTCCATAGGATCTACATTGTTGGTGGTTTTTCCATCCTGCATAGAGATGGCAATAGATAGCATCAAACACTCAGGGCTCCAGCTGTTTACAGACCCAGTTCCATCACCCAGCAAAAGATACAATTTGAAGACTAGATCTGTGCATCTGTGCAGAAAATGCCTGCCTTCCTCAGACAGGAGGAAATGAAGTTGCCATCTGGTATAGGATGTGTAACCACAATAAATAGAATTCCATGAACATTATCTTTTTTCTTCCTTCCTTGGCTATGAGTGGCGAAATATTTGGGTTTGGCCTTGGACTTTTTGTAATGTTTTGTTAGTCATCTTCTGTCACTGTCCAGACAAAATACTGGAGAGAGGGAGGGAAAGACAGAGTGGTGGACTTTATTTTAGCTCACAGTTTGGAGGTCTCAGGCCGTGATTGTTGGCCTCATTGCTCTGGGTCTGAGAAGATACTGCGCATCCTAGGGAGAAGTATGTGATAGAACATAGCTGTGCATCCCTTAGTGACTGGGAAGCAGGGAGAATAAAGGGGAGATGCTGGGACAAAATGAACCCTTCCAAACCTCTCCCTCTGTGACTCCTCTGTCTGAAAAGGCTTGCTGCTAACTCCCGAGTAGTCCATTCAGATTTGAACTCATCAGTCAACTGATCCTTTGATAAGATTTGCAGGCTCTACTCAGAACTCAGTAGTACCATGTACCAAGAACCAAACTTTCAACATGTCAGCCTTCTGGTGACATTTTTTTATATCCAAGCCATAGCAGCTATGAAGAAGTAGGGGGACAGCAGACAGGTTAACCAGCTCCAGGGCTACTTCAGTCATAGTCAGCATGATTTCTATATGTATTACCCTTTCATCCTTGGCTTTGTAAAAGGTTTTGTTTGAAACAGAAGGAAATCAGTGTCCAAAATAGAGTATTTTAAATGTTCTAGTAGGCTTGAAGGCAAAGGGGTTTTAAAGAAATTATAACTTGAGGGATATTTTATACATCATGAGATTTTTTTGTGCACAGATTTGACTCGAAATTTAATATACATGCTATAAGGACAGTGCAGAGTTGGAAAATAAGTTTTTCTGTGAGGTTAAAAAATGGCATAGATGGGCAAACATATTCATAGACTGTTATTGGGATTGGCTAAGACAGTCTGCATACTGGGACGATTTTAATGTATTCTCTCCAATCTTAAGTGAATATATCCCTATTAATATGATATTACCTATTGTATCAATTTCTCATGGTGACTCAAAGAGGAAATATATGCCAATATGTATTACTTCTGAGTAAGTTTTATTATTTTTCCCCAGTAGAGATCATATTTCTATGAGTATTATCATAAGGGAGAAGTTCCATCAGAAAAATAATTAACCTTTCCCATATATTATATAAAAATTCCAATGATATGAGTCTGGCCACCTCAAGTTCATATAATTCTATCCCAAAGCAAAGAAACTTGACATTTCAGTTGCCCTATACAAGTTCATCAAAAGTAATGATTGACTTTTATGGTATTAAAACCACACTGCTATGCTCCCAGCTACTTGGGAGGCCTTGGCAGGATGATTTAAGCCTGGGATTTGAGGGCCAGCCTCAGCAAACAGAGCAAGATTCTAGTTCAGGCCAGAGGAGATGTTAGGTTATAGTTCCTGAGCACTGTTCTCTGTTTTCATGGACCTAACAGAGAGAGCTATGCTTGCATCCAACACACAATTGCATGTTGTTTAGTCGAGTTAATTCTTAATGGAATTAGAACAGGTTTTGAATGCTTAGGAAAACTTAATAGATGTGGCTGATAAATAACTCACCATTTTTGCATAAAAGCTTTTTCCCCGTGTAAGACAACTGAGAAGTTTGCTCACAGAAGGGGATCTCTAGCTGTCACATCAGGCACCTCTGCCCACATGTGGTTGAGACTGGCAGCTCCCACATCGTAGTTCCCTGCCAAAGGGAGTCTGCGAATCTGTCTGGAGGGGAATTACTGAAGTGTACAGTTGCTAGGCTATGCTGAGACACCCGTTTCTAGAAAAGAGAGATTGTCAGAAATGACTAAGGAGAGTACATTGCTGAGAACTGTTGATAGTTGATAGCTGGGGAGGGAAGAATCATTCTTTTGATTTTTTTTTTTTTTCCCCTGGGGCCATTAATAGTTTCCCTGTTCTTTTGGGGGGGGTTCACCCCCCAAATGTTTGGGAAGCACAACTTGAACTTAGTAGGTTGCTGTGAAGGAGGAGGAGGAGGAGGAGGAGGAGGAGGAGGAGGAGGAGGAGGAGGAGGAGGAGGAGAGGAAGGAAGGAAGGAAGGAAGGAAGGAAGGAAGGAAGGAAGGAAGGAAGGAAGGAAGGAAGGAAGGAAGGAAGGAAGGAGGAAGGAAAAAGAGAACATGAAGTTGGGGAAGAAAGGAAAGAAGGAAGGAAGGGAGGGAGGGAGGAAAAGGGGGAACATGAAGTTGAGAAGGATTTGTGAGGAGTTGGAGAGGGAAATGCAGAAGTAGATATGACCATGTTTCATTGTATAAAAGTGTGAAGTTCTCAAGAATAAAGAAAAAAACCTCTTAAAACATTTTCCCTGTTAGGCAGAACTCAAAAGTTTGTGGACTGTCTGGAGATCTGTCCTTTTGAACTGTCATAATTAGTTGCCTCTATTTTAAGAGATGCCAAACTAAAGCTTCAGATGGGATTAATGTACTTCCTTTTCCTTCTCCATTTTTTTAAAACTCAAAGTCTATGTAGCCCAGACTGGCCTCAAATTCACTATAGAGCTGAGGATGCCCATGATCCTCTTGCTTCTGCCTGATTACAGGCCTGTGTCACTGTGCCCTGTTTTTGTGATGCTGGGGATTGAACTTGGTACTTTGTGTATGACAGGCAAGCATTCTACCTACTGAATTACACCCCAAGACTGAATGTACCTACACCCTGTACTGTAGAAAATGAACCCTGAGAGAAAGTCAAGCCCAAGCTGTTTGTTCTGCCTTCGTTTCTCATGCATTTCCCACTGCCATGCTTTTCCCAAGAGTCCACAGGTCATCACTAATTCACTGCAACAAGTCTCTCTGGCTCCTAGCATCCTCTTTAAACCCTTGGATGTGTCTTTAGGACGTGGAAAAACTCAACTTTAGTGGGAGAACCATAGCATTCAGTTTTATGGTGCTGGTGACTAACGCCAAAGCTTCCATATATGCCTTTAAGGCACATTGTATATTTCCATCACAGTACACATATTCCAAGATGGTTTGTTGATTAAAAAAAAAAAAAAACCAGACTGCAAGCAGGTAGCCAGAACAGAAATGGAAAAATTGAGGCTCACTAACATGTCATCAGTCCCTTCTGCCCCTTCTCATCCTCAGCTCGGGGTCAGAGAGGTTGTATGACTTGAGCAAAATGTCCCTGTCGCTTTGTGTCTGGACTATATGGATGTAAACCGCAGGTGTGATCGATTGATAGCTATGATTTGATCTGTGTCCTTTGTAAAAAGAAGTGAAAAGTCGCTAAAGGAACGAATGAGTCTCCCATCTGATCTTTTCCCCTAGCACCGTCCATGCCGGCGTATGAATTTGAGACACCTTTGAATCAGACCGATAACACAGTGACAGTGATGTTGAAGCCTGCCCAAAGCAGAGGGGCACCTGTCAGGTAAGGGACAGACGGAGGGCCATGCCGGCTCGAAGAGAAGGAAGCTCCAGTCACGTTCACTCATTTTTCCAGTGTTTGCTAGGCTTTTCCATGCTGTTTCTTCATTAGCTCTCCTTAAAAGAAATGACCACGGAGGATGAAGGGGCCTCTATGGGAGGTGTAGAAATACTGGGTAGTATTTGGATGATGGGGAAAAGCTCCAGCCTCCTGGCCAGGTGGCTTGACTCTCAATGGTAATAGCCTACTGTGGTTCAGGCACCCAGGGGCAGAGGACATGTCTTCCTGAGCTTTAAATGGGCTGGGTTTTTAAAAAATATATTTAAATTGACCAATTTCTCAAGTGTATATTTAATGTACAATTTTTTTAAAGGAAAGAAAATTAGTATGAAAAATCATAAAGTCTTTATTTGAAATTAAGATTATTACCAACATCTAGGCCCAATTAGTCATTCCATTTTGTTTTATGTAAATAAGAAACTACAAAGTAGGACCCTCACAGTAAATGAATAAAAAAAAATATTTATTCTTCCTAGGAAGGATACAAAATAATTCCAGGAGTGGACCTGTCCCATGATCATGGGTCTCTATAGATGTAATGTCTTCTCCTTGCTTCAGTGGGATTTGGAGATTTTACCTTTGCCTATCTGAACAGATACCATTCCATCAATCTCTTATTCTGGATAGAACACCCCCCATTGAAGCATCTCCATCCATAGTACAGGTTGTGTGCAGTTTGTCTCTGGGCTCCTTTTGGAGAAATTGATCTGATAAGCCTTTCAAAACCTGACTGTATGTGACCACATTTCTGCTTCCACATTACAAAGCAAATAGTGGGACTTTGTTCTGCTTGGCAATGCACACACAGGTGTATGGAGAAAAAAAGTCACAAGAGAAGAGTATTAGTTGATTAGGGTGGAATTATGGAAGTTTATATTCAAAACAGCTTGAGAATTCTGTAAAAACAATTGGTGTTCTCTTCTGTTGAATTACATGTCATAATCCCTCTTTGAGTTCTTTATGCTAATTCAAAGAAATGGTTAGCTAGTACAGTGAATAGAGACACACTCTCCTCAGCGTGTATGCTCTTGCCACCGAGAAGGGTGACTTGACACTCTATGGCTCCCTGAGCTGATTTTTGCACAGGGTGGAGGTCTGATCATTTGATGGGCCCAAAGCACACATTCTCAGGTGCTGTCCAGGACACATGTGTTCTTATAACCATGGGTCAGGCATTTTTTCATTTCAAAAAGCTGGATTTCCGTTAAATGAAAATGTATGCTCTGACCTCAGCCTTGGGAGCATCACTTATTCTGACCAAGCTAATGATTTTTCCAGACTCAGCAATAATGAGCATAGTATTGTTCATTCTGTGAAGTATCACGGTCAGAGAGTCAGTGGTCACCAAGGTTCATGCCCACAAATGGAAAGAAGCGAGGATGCTAAGGGTCCCTCCCAGCCAGCTATCGCTGTTCCCTCGTGTCCTACAAAGGCCTTTTACACATTTCCTGTTATTGCTTTCTACCTTCAAACCTCTCACTCAGATTCCTACCCATGTCACCACATGGATCTTTCCAAATCTATGCTTTGAAGTAGTTTCTCTTTGATCCTCCTATCTTTTTCTTTTTCTATTTTCTATTATTTTCCTCACTACGTTCTTGTTCCATTCTTTATTTTTATATATTTGTTCTGCTTTTGGAGACCTTAATGGTTAGTTCTAGATAATCATATGCCTTCTATTCTTACATCTATTAACACACACACACACACACACACACACACACACACACACACACACACACACACACACAAATACTTATCAGAGTCCAACACACAGCTTATCCCTCAGACCTCATGTCACCTTCATGAAACCCATCTCTCTGACATACAGGAAGATTTGGGTTTCCACAGTGGTCACAAAATCATCAAGTTCAAAAGTGCTCTGACCACCGTGGAAACCTAAATCGTCTCTCCAAGTTGACTGGGCGGATGCTGTCTTCAAAGGGGCAGATTGTCTTGGCACATATTCGAAAGAGGAAATGATCGCAGCCTCACCTGTCAAGGTTTTATTCTTCGTTCTTTTATAACAGCAAATGTTCCCTTCAAGAGACTCATTGTATAGAACAATATAGTGGGCTGATTATCCATTGAAAAGAGAGAAGACCCATATATCTGCAAAGACTGCTTTGGAAGAAAATTTCTGCAGTTCCCTCAAAATGAATAGGGTTTGTTAAGCTCTCCATTTCCCTTAATGTTTAGAGAAATAAGAACTCTGATTGAGAAATCATATGGACCTACAATATAAAGCCATTGTGTAGATTAAAACACTGAACACATCTGGAAATTTGCAAAATGCACATGAAATCATCAAACTGCCATCCAAAAATCACCTCCCAAATGGTCAAAACAAAAGCTGGAATGAAGAGAGGAAAGGGGGGAGTAAACATCTGTTTGGTTTCCTGGGTGTTGAACAGTATTGTGTGTTCAAAAATACTATCATCGCGTGATTTCCAAAATGCATTCTTTCCATTGATTTGATTTTTTGTGGATCCATATTCATCAGCGTTGGAATTCATTCCTCCTTCGTTTGTGTACTTCACTGGGTGAGTTCATGGAGTATTGATTCTATCAACTCTCAGCTGGTTTAAGACAGATTCCCAAAATTGCACATAGCTCTCCACGTAAATGATAGTTGTCTTTTTATTGACCGACACGTCAGCTCTGTCACAGGAAATTATTTAAATCAGAGATGGCGAAGAACATCCCATCACTCCAGCCAGTAAACTAGCACCCCAGATAGAATTAAAATGTCTATATATGGATTCAGTTTTTTCCTCAACCGGACAGGGAATGGCTTAATTTTCTTTTACTTGGTTAGAGTTGTCTCATTTCTGCCCTCTCTCCATCATTCATTCTGTATAGACACGATCCAGTAGAAAACAACTCTTGGAATTTGGCAGAAAGGAAGCGACCAAATAAAGGATAAATTGTATGTTTTCTTATGCTAACAAGAATGCTTTATGGTGTGTGTGTGTGTGTGTGTGTGTGTGTGTGTGTGTGTGTGTGTGTGCACGCGCGTGCGTGCGCGCACATGTCAGTGCACACATATGTGTGTGCATGTATGCATTGTGTGTGTACCCGTGCATGTGTTCATGTTACGGGAAAGCAGGCAGTGAAGGAACTCTATCTACTTTCAGAAAACATGTCACACTTCCTGAAACTGGTTCGATGTTGGCACTATATGAAGACTGTTTCTCTGACTCCTTCTGCATGCCCCCAGCTAGTCAACAGATGTTGGTGTCTGGTAAGGAGAGTCGGCACCAGCATGTCTGTGAACCTGGGTCACCTCAGAGAAGAGAATCGAGGGCATGGCTATTGAAAGACAAAGGCCAGGCAGGCACCTCACTTGAAGATGCTTCCTGTGTTAGAAGTGATGCTGTTGACACGCAGGTGATGGTGGTTGAAAACTTGAAGGTTGTGAAGTATAAACAGGGTATTTTTAAAACAGTTTTATGGCAGGAATAGCCCATGTGTTTGTCTCTCTGCCTGTGCTCTGAAAGAATCTTTCGTTCCATCAATACTATCTTTTTGGTGCATGTAAGTGTGTGAACTTCATGGGGTTCTTCAGAGGGTTAAGTGAGCTAGTGTGTTTTAAAACACTTCAACCCATAGTCTGTCCATACTAACTGCCCCATAGTGTTTGTGCCTGCTCTGCATCTTCAGAACAATGCTCACAGCCACTTAGACTGGCCCGAGTCCTCTAGCCCTTTCTTCTGTCGCATTCAATCCTGAAATCAAGGAAAATAGAATTTTACATAACATTGAACAACTGACAGTTGTGTCCATCAGCAAAATTATAAACACAGTTTCTGTGGTTCTCACTTCTGTGATGCATCTTAATATTTGATGGCACGTGGCTCTTTGTGCATGGACAAGTGATTGGGACTTGATCTCATAAGGAACAAGTTCTCTTGTGTGAGACAAATTGCTAAATCGTCTTATTAATAAAAAAAAAAAAAAACCCGGAGCCAGATATTAGGGTAAAAACTGAGAGATCAGAGGACTAGGACAAGCCACAGCCAACCTGACCTTGCCAACTCCTCAGCCTCCAGGGAGAGCTACTTCCTGTAAACCCACACCTATATGCCTTTCTGTCCCTGCCCTCTTACTTCTTCTCTCTGCCCAGCTACATCACTTTCCTCTTTCAGCCCAGCCCTGTCACTTCCTGTCTGTCGGTACAGACCTCCAGACCTCTGTGGTTAGTGCTGGGATTAAAGGCATGTGTCACCATGCCTGACTCTGTTCCCTGTGTGGCCTTAAACTCGCAGAGATCCAGACAGATCTCTGCCTCCCGAAAGCTAGGATTAAAGGCAGGCGTGTGCTACCAGTGGCTGACCTCTATGTTTAATATGGTTTTAATATAGTGGCTGGCTTTTTCCTCTGATCCTCAGATAAGCCTTATTGGGGTGCACAAATAAAATGTCACCACACTCTTGACTCCGTCTGTACATAGCAGCTCTTAAGGAAAGGCAGTCGCTGCTCCTGTTTCTCCTGAGCCACTACCTAGCTGCGGCTGTCATCTGCTCTGTTACATGAACTCAGCTATAGAGCAAGGGAAACTGTTTCTTGGCCTCTGCAGGACAGTAGACTCTGGATGAGGAGTGCCTGGGAAGAGTGACTCTGGAGCAGCTGGTATTCTCCTCACCACAGTGATTCAGTTCCCTGCTTCTTAAAGGTGGGAATGTGTGAATTGCATCCCACTGAGGCACCTCTTTCTAATGACATTGAAATTCATTCCCCACATCCTACAGTTTTGTCTTTTCATCCATCAGTCTTGAGTTAAGCTCTAGGTGTGAGGAGCCAGTTAAATGAGACTATTAGTGTTTTTACAACTGACTCACGTAGGTGTGCATCTCTGATTGTGCTTTCTAGCTGAGTCAGCAGGTTTACAGTCATCCTCACCTGTGGCCGCAAACCTCCAAAGCGCTCATTCCACTTGTGAGATACTTACATGTAGACGAATTTCTAAATAGTCTTATTAAATAAGAAACACAGAGACAAATATAGGGGTGAAAGCCGTAGAGATCAGAGAAATAGTGATAGCCACCAGCTAACCTTAGCTCACCTCACCGTCATAGCTTCCCCCAGAGAACCAGCTTCTTCCTGTCTAACCTGTGCCTTTATTGCCTTGCTGTTCTGCCTTCTCATTGGCTCTTAGCCCAGCCACCTCACTTCCTTGTCGCTGCCCATCTGTACAGACCTCCAGGTCTCTATGGTTGGTACTGGGATTAAAGGCATGTGTCACCACGCTTGGCTATTCCCTAGTGTGTCCTTGAACACACAGAGACCCTGCCTGCCAAGTGATTGGATTAAGGGTGTGTGCTACCACTGCCTGACTTTTATTTATGGTTGGCTATGACCTCTGATCTCCAGGCAAACTTTATTTATTAACGTACAAATAAAATATCACCACATTTCAGCACAAATAAAGTATCACCACACTTACAAGTCAGAGTCTTCTGGAAAACAGATCCCCGGTGGCTCAGAGAGAGGTGTGCAATCATGTCACTACTATGAACTCTGTCGCTGGAGGTCAAACTAAGTCATGGTTTAAACCCCATAGGAAAAGGTTCTGACTCTGGCTAAGATGATTCATGAAAGGACTTCACCTTTCAGTCTGCTCATCAGGGTGCATACTCACAAAGATCAAAAAGCCGTTCTCTCATCAAGCCTCGCTTTTCAGATGCCAGAATTATCCTGTTTGATCATCATCCACGATAGCCGAATCTCCTCAGCATGTGATCAGAAACTGATAAATCCCTCACTGCCTACCACTTCCCTCCATGCATTTTTAGGGAGTCTACTTATATTAAAGACAAGACTCTGGATTCCTGTGTGCTGGCAGGGATCAAAGGTCATTTTTATTAATGATGCTTTTTGGATGGCCGTGCGAGTCACTTTTTTGAAAATTCACTTTAGAAACAGTTCAGTCTTCAAGAATCCTTTGTAAGAAGCTTTAAAAACAGCAGGGAAGAGGTAATAATAACAACAACAATAATTAATAACAATAATAATCAATCATCATAATAACAATGCAGATGTGTTGTGGCATTCATACAATGAAATTTAAATTACCTTTGCCTCCAACTCTTAGTTAATCGTGCCTTTATACATAAAAATATGCCACAACCATTTCCCTTTTCCAAGTTCCTTTTCTTCTACATAATCTTCCACATAGGGAGGTCTGTGTATTTGATCCAAGATCCTGTCCCTCTGCCATGGCCTCCCTCACACCGCAAGTCACCAGTACGCATACTGTTTTGAGTTGGCCTTTACAATTTGAATGGATATTGAACCATATGCTAAATTATGAGGAATTATAGCCCCTAGGAGTTATTATGTGGGCAGGAGTGATTCCCAGTTTGCCTGCAATGCTTCAGAGAGAAGGTGGAGGCCAGCCCCGAGCACAGGCCTGATGGCGGGCCCTTCCCCCTACCTTTTCCAGAAGCCGGTCTGTTCTTCAATCCGGGCAGTTTGAGTGTCTTCTGTCTGGGTTTCATGCTCTGTAGCGTAGTTCTGCCTGCAGGAGGCACTCTGAGAACTGAGTGAGGAAACTGTTGTCACGTTGAAGGCTACCTCGGGTGAGTGTAGGTTTCCTAGGGCAAATCTAGAGTAGGGACCAGCCACCACTTTCCATCTGCCGAACTGACAAGGCTTCTCATGAATGACTGGTGAGAATGGATAATACATGTGCTACCCAAAGGCTTTGGATTCTGTGTTTGATGCTGGTTTGGCTGGCTGGCTGGCTGAGTGACTGGCTAGGTGGCTGGTTGGGTGGCTGAATGACTGGTTGAGTGACTGGCTGGGTGGTTGGGTAGGTGGCTGTCTGGCTGTTTGGGTGGCTGGTTTGGTGGCTGAGTAACTGGCTGGGTGGCAGGTTGGGTGGCTGGCAGGGTGGCTGTCTGGGTGGCTAAGTGGCTGTCTGGCTGGCTAGGTGGCTGGCTGGCTGGGTGGGTGGCTTGGTTGTTAGTTTGTTGAGGCAATTTCTCAATTTTTTTGGTGTTTCCTAGGCTAGCCTCTAAATCCTGTGTCCAAGAGATCCTTTTGCCTCAGTCTCTTGAGTAGCTAAGATTATAGTTGTGTGCCATCATGTCCATTTCTGTTGTGTTCGTTTTTTTTTTTAATCAGAATTTTGGAGACATAGACAATGTATAAATAGCCCTTTGAGTGTTTATCAACATATACAATGACTAGACACTAGGTTCTGTCACAAGTCTTCAATGCTACAAGATATCTTGATTGTAAACATTGACACCCCTGTGGGTCTTATGACTTTGTACTCTGTGCAAACCCTTTTCAGATTCTTGTGTAAGAGTTCTTTCTGGTATTATCTGTTCCTAACTCCTTTAGACTGACCTACCCAAGGACAGACAGGCCATGTCTTATCCTTCTCTGTAGTCATTCCAGTGCCTGGCATAAAACCAAATGCATGGTGTATACTATGGAAAGAAAAGATGGCAGGAACGTGAGTTTCCCTCTCATTTACTGACATGACAGTTTGTCCAGTTTTGTGCTAGGAATAATGAAATGTTAGGGCTTGAAAGATACTCCATGGGCAATTGGTGATTTAGTGGCAAAGCTGGAATTGGTTTCCTGTGGTTATTGGCTTCAGTGTTTTCTCAGGGACACCCCTTGGGTTCATCTCTTCCTTCGGTGGTCACATCTAGATTTCTGCTCATCTGACCACAAACAGTGAAGCTTTTCAGGGCTGAAAAAAATGTAAATTGAGTATTATATAAGGTGCTGGGTGAGTATTCCTTCTTTAAAACATTTAGGACCAGGAAGGTTTCAGATTTCAAATCTGAGCAAATTTAGAGCTATGTGTTTAGACTACTGGTTGAGGACCCCTGAAATCCAAGATGCTGCCAAATTCACAACTTTTTTAATACTTTCAGATTAAGAACACTCTCAACTTCACTTGGTATATCTTCCTTAGTGTTGTTTCTGTCCCTGTACATATCACTGGAGGTGTTTAGTTATGTTCACTTTGGCAACTGACCTTGAATTTTAATTTTTATGATCATGTCTTGTTATGGAGTCATAATGATTGAATTAAGATAAGCTTAGCTAAAGTAGGAACTTCGAAGGAAGATATCTTTGTTGTTCGAAGCACTGGAAGTTACTCCAAAAGATGTTCCATCTAGGGCTCATTTACTCAGAATGTGGCTCCTGGTGTGAAGATTAATGGCAGGTGCCCTTTACAGAGCTTCGCAGCCTGCATCTAATGTGCTGGTGGCTTTTTATTATTATCTTTATCGGAAACTTGCATAACTACAGGATTTCTCTACCCTGCCCTTTGTTCACGATATGTGTCTGTAATTGGGTTCATAGTTTTCATCCAACCTTTTAGCTGTAATTAATATTTTATTATAGCAGATCTTATCCCAAGCCCACAGAGCAGCGGGGCGTTGGACTGTAAGCATGCATGAGTGGGCACTCACACACAGAGCATGAGTGACTTACTAATACCAGGGAAACTCCTTATCATGAGTTATGGCCAAGAGATCATAAAACATGCACGTGGAGGCCTGCAAAGCTCCCACAGCAAACTGGGGCCAGCCTTCAGATCCCAGCAGGACAAAGAGAAATTAGCACTGCTAACAGAGATCATACAACCCTTAGGGCCCGTGTGCTACTAGCTGTCCACGGTCTGGAGAAAACTACCCATCAGGTATCATTCTCATTGGACAATCAAGTTGATGTTAGTTAGATCAGTTGCTCCCGATGCCCGTTCTGCTTGAAGGACCAAGGAATCCTTGTCAGAGTGACAGCAGGTTCAATTCTGATCCCAGTTCTTCATTTCAAACTGGTGAAATACTTTTAAAACCTTTCACTACATCTTACCAGGTTGTGCAGAGTGCTTTTGTTCATTGTTAAATTTAGGAGAAAGTTATATCTGAACAAAAAGAAATGGGATGAATGTAATGTTTTGAAGTTGTGTGACAACAAACCTACATTATTTACTTATTATACACAATGCTTGTTTTGTGGAGAATGAAAAATTAGACTTCAGAAAGCTATTGATACAATCACTCCTTCTTAAAAAGTTGTATATTGTGTGTGTGTGTGTGTGTGTGTGTGTGTGTGTGCGCGCGCGCGCACATGCGCGCATGCCCACAGAAGTAAAAAAAATGGTGTCAGGTCCCCTGAGGCTGGAATTAGAGATGATTGTAAGCTAGCCCTATGGGTGCTGGGAGCTGAACTCAGGTCCTCTGCAAGCACATCAAGAGCTCTAACCACTGTACCATCTCCCCGGCCCCTCTCTCTCCCTTTTTACATGTATAGAATATGTGCTCTGTGCCCTGACCTGCAAATGAAGGCAAACTCACTATTAGACACCCCAAGAATGGTAGCAGTAAGCCTCTGAAATGATCAGAAGTCTTTTTTAAGGAATCAGCCAAGGACACAATGAAAGGGTCATGACATCTCTCTGATCCCTGTCCTCTGCATCCCTCCTCTTTCTATTGACCAGCAGGGTCACCCCGTAATGTTTCACGACAGGTCACCCACTAATGTTTCATGCTATAAGAAATAGAATCAACGAATAAGAAAAACAGACTTCACAGCCAGGTGTTTAATTGTGAAATGAATTGGGTCAAAAATTTGGAGTCAAATTCAAGGCTACGGCGAGCTTCCTCTGAAAGGCCTCAGAGTTAGGGGACAGCTGAAAATATTGCATCACATTTGAACTCTCTAGCTTAAGGAAGCACATGAAAGATGTTCAGATGTTCTTCTCTGTGTTACATTTCATGTGATATTCTATATAAATGCAGATTTCTTCTCCTTCTAAAGGCCTCAGAGTTTTGTTACAGAAAAGCCTGGCATAAATTAAATTTTAAATTAAGTCTCTTTCCATTGGTAAGTTCTGATGCAGTGATGTCACATCTTGGCAGATTCATTCTCACTGTGGGTTATACTTTAATATTGCAAATACTGTCGGAGGCTTTTTCGTTGCTTTGAATTCCGGAATGCATAGCACTAGGAATGATGTGGCTTTAATAAACAAAAGGAAACTGAGTAATACATTAAAAGGATAATAGAATTTTAATTCAACTCGCTGAGCCTAGAAACTTCTGATCGGCTTTCCAGCCTTGAGAATTTGCTGTCTTTAATCTTTTTTAGAAAACCCATTTGAACAGTGAGATTTTCAAAGCTAGATTCAAGATTATGATTAGGGATGGAAAGACGTTATGAAATTCATAAGTAACTTGCTGTTATTCATACAAATAGAAAATAGACCAGCGTGGTCAAGGTACCATTGACCTGGGGACTAGTGACATGTTAATTCCCATCAGGGGACTGCAGTAGGCGGCAGTTTGGCAGCCCAGAGGACTTGGCTGTTTTTCATTAGCACGCAGACACTGATAAAGGGGAATAGAAAAGAGCTGTTTGACCTATGAGTGCTTAAATTATTAAAGAGCAAATAGATTTGAGGTCTGGCTGCTTGGAAATCTAATGTGTCTTGTGGACCAAGGATGAAAAGGCATTTGGGGTTTGAAATTGCTCCAGTCAACTTAATTCCTTCTTTAATATTTTTAGAGATGAGTAGATGGTAGCCATTTAAGTGTGATGTACCTGGGGGAGAGTATTTGGTAAGGTAGCCGCTAGCTGGCTAAAAGGGAGGCCCATTAAATGGTTGTTTAATTGTCAAATGTTCATCTAACCTCCATTAAATTGTTGCCTGGAAAAAAAATTACCTTTTGTTCACGTTCATGCAGGTGTTCGTCACACGAAAAATCTTAGTTTCATTAAGGAATGCTTCATTCAAGAATAACGAATTTGATTGTTAAAGAGAGGTAGTGCCTAGCACACAGGGGACACCTAAACTGTACCTGTTGGGTTTGTAAATGAGTGACTGCACCCACACAGCACACGCCCTGCAGTGGGGAGTAAGATGAGAAAATGGCAGCGCAGGAAACATGCAGAGCTGAGTCCCTTGGACTCTTTAATTGTGGGTGACCCAAGAAAGCTAACATTTAGGCAGCCCCATCTTTGCACACAACTTTTTTTCCTCTTGGTCATATCTGGTTCTTTTCACTTTTAGGTATTCAAGAAATGAATAAAAGCAGGATTGATAGCAAAGTTAAGTGAGGCAGAGAATGCCTTCAAATAGCAGTAATCCAAATATCCATTACAAATAATGTGTACTATGCTCACCTACATAACCTGGGAATCACTGCTGGATTATAGTATGCCTTCAAATAGCAGTGATCCAAATATCCATTACAAACAATGTGTACTATACCCACCCACATAATCTAGGAATCACTTCTGGATTATAGTATGCCTTCAAATAGCAGTGATCCAA